>JAULBW010055647.1:0-52664 GCA_032358265.1 Vaucheria bursata
TGTTCCTTTGTCAGGAACTAACTTGAATTATGATTTGATTTTTTCTACTTATAGCTGCAAATGCTCCTATTTGAAACATTATTAGGAATTAACTTCCTTTACTACTAATTCCGTTTGTAGCTGCAGTACAATTCTGGAAGATTTGTATAATTATACAATTCAAGAGGAATTGCACAATTTCAAGATTTGAGGAGAGTCACACACTCTGAGTAATTAGCTTGCATGTATTTTTATGTTGATGGAATGTCCTCACTTCTATGAACGCAAATTACTAAATGCAACATGTCTGCACTAATTCTTGTCCATTTCTTTTTGTGTTTTGACTATTGCATTTTTAATAAACATTATTTATGCTAGCCATATTCTCAAAAAGTGGCTAGTCATATAATACTTCTAAAATTAGTAATGTTGTATTGGAGAAGTGTAATCACTTCTCACAATGCAGGTCAAGATATAATGTATATTTTAGCTGTCACTCTCTTTGATTGTTGGCCTGTTTTGCTGCATGTCATGACAATTTGTGAGAAGTAAATTGTCGTTAATTCTACACTTTCTGTTTCCTTTTGGCATTCTGTTCTGTCCTTTGCTTTCACAATTCCCTCACTTGTCCTGCCTTATTTCTTGGTATCTTTTCCTTGGTGCATCCTGTTTTGAAACGTTGTCGAGCACCATTTTGTAAATCATGAGTACTGCAAACTTGACATCAGAACTAACCAATTTCATGCTTGCATAGCTTCAGGAGAATTAGCAGAAAATTCAATGGTTGGAATCAACTCTTGCAGATCAAATGGTTTTTAGTCAATGCAGCAAAGACCACAAGAACTTGTACCCCTCAATCTCAAATCATGAGTTATCAATCCAGACCCATACAAAGGCAACAAATCCAAGACTGAATCATTCCTCATGCAACTTAAGGTCTACTTCAAATTACTTTGTTTTTGTTTTCTAGTTGACAGGTCAAAAGTTCGCTTTGCTGTCAATAATATGAAGGAAATGGCCTTTAACTTAGCAACACCTTACCTTTGTGCTGACCACAAAATGCTTCAAAACTGATATATCTGTAACCAATTTCTATAAAACATTTGGAAATATCATTTATTCAAAACAAGCTGAAAGAGAAAGCTGTTGGAGTCAAAACAAGGAACTTGTTTGGCCATAGAATACGTAGCCAACTTCCAGCACCTAAGCCTTAAAGTAGGATGGCCTGACTCTGTGCCTCTATGTGCCATGTTTGACAAAGGATTGGACAGAGAGAGAACAAGCTTCATGTAACTTTCAGCACCCTGCAATACTCCAAGATAATTTTTGCATTGTGGCCAACCTTGATATCCACCTTACTGAGTAATACCAAGAGTTTAATGCAGGAGCTTCTTGGACATACTCCTCTCCAGTTCTTCATCACTCAATACCAGCCACTCAGGATGGCAGTGCAGATATGCTTAGTGGTGTTATCCAATGCTGCAGACCTTTGACAGCAAACAAGCAACAACACCATATGGACAATAATCTGTGTTTGTAATGTGGGGAGGAGTGGCACATTTTTTGAACATGCCCTAGGGTAAGGGGATGCCAAATGCAACAACCACATAGGGATTTGGTGGGAACAACCAAACTGGTAGGCATTGAGCATCTGTAACTCCATGTGGAGCTTCTAATATCTGGTAAGCCTGTATCATCCACAAATGCTTTAGTGGACTCTGGCACAGATAGACCACTAGTAAGTCAATACCTTATACATGTTAGGCACACAACAATCAAAGATGAGAAATAGGATCAAACACTACTTATAGGACAAAGGTTCATTCAATATATAAGATATTGTCAGGATATTTGCCGGTCCTGTTATCTCTTTAAATTGCTATGGCATAACTGCTCGATTATGTTTGTAAATGTTCGTTTATGTTTGCCTATATTTCGCCTACACCTTTTCTGTAATTTTTGCCCCTTTTACCTATTTGCGCCTTTTATCCTATTTGCGCCTTAAATACCAAACCCTTTGTCTATACCTTTGTCACAATCCTTTATGGAATCCTTTGTACACTTACTCCACAAATTGCCACGTGTCATCTTTCTTATGGTTACTTGGAAATTTCTTTGATTATTTTCTACAATTAGTTCAACCTATGAAAGAATAGTTCAATTTTCATCATGCTCCCTGGAAACTATTATTTACCATCTTTGAACTTCGCTTCAACTGACTGAATATTATTCCAAAAGTTGTCATCAAACTATAATTCCGCTTGAATTGGCCTTACTATCAATTACTCCACTTTACTCTGCTTTATTTCTGCCAAAGACAATTTCATAGAATTCTTTACATAATTCTGGAATTGTCACAAACTTAGCAATGGAAGTTATAACATTTACTTATAGAGCAAAAGATGCAGCGAGATTCAACAAGATTCGCCGGAGAGTCAACTTTAAGGGCACTTCAAGAAGGTATACTGCAGGAGCTAACAGGGACGTGTTTATTTGTTCAGTCTTGTGTTTATGTTCACTCTTCTCAAGTTTAATAAAACTATTATATTTCATTAAATCTTTTCTTTTCTTTGCTGTTTGCCTGCCCTCTGCCGTACATTGGATTTTACCTCATAAATCTTGCTACATCATATAACGTAGGTATAAGTACTATATCATACTACTATACCCTTCTTCTTTCTATATCAACAGAAATAAAAATGGAATAGTATTAATTCAGGGAAAGAGTAAACAAAAGCAAGAAGAGGTCAAGCAAGAAAATGAGTACTTTATTATAGGTGTTTCCAACACTGAGCATTGGAAACAAAATGTCATATCAACTAACAGCTAATGCTGGACATATGCAATCAACATCAACCAAACTACAAAATGCAATATGTAAACTTGAATCTAAATTGTAAATCTTCAGTAACTGTGAATGTAAATAAATGTGTATCAGTTATGAATGCACAGCTATAATTGATCAGGTCCTAACAATACAATTATTTAACATCACCCCACAAATTTCAACCTACAATCTACATTTCAAGAATACTAAATGTAGTTTACTATCTTTGAGCAGTATTACCCACTATGTAGTACTAAATTTAAAACATGACTCATTCATTTTTAGTCACACTTTCTATGTGCTGTCCTCTCTTGTTGCACTTATAGTTATTGGGATTGTGTCAGGAACTCACTATTAAAACATGCCAATGAAAACAAGGTTTAGCTAAAAAAATGAAATTGCAACCAAAACAAGGGCAAAATTCTTAATCTCCAAGATGAATTACAGCAGAAAACAAGATTAACAGGAAACACATATTATTGTGTTGTTTCTGCTACTAAAATGCAAACAACATAATACAAATTAAACTACACAAACTAATTCAAAACATGTGAACATCTGGACTGCTGTTAGGAAAATATAAATGCAACAAATAGCATGAAAACAGAAATAGTATTTTATATTAACCTACATGTGTTGCTGAAAGTGAGATAACTTTTGCATCACACAAAACATAGTAGCATGAAGAACAGGGTTCAGTTCTCTGAAGTATCTTAAAACTGAAACTGAAATCAAACTGAAATTAAGCTGAAAACAAACTAAAACCAAGCAGAAGCCAAACTGAACAAGCTGGAACCAAACTGAAAGCAAACTGGAACCAAAATCAATACATAGACAAATCAAACCACAACTTAATAGAAATAACAACCAACCCTTAATTGAGTTAGTTCCTAACATGCTGCCGTTACTATTGTCAATGCGGTACTAATTATGACTATTTACTACTAAACATATAACAGTGTATTTCTCTCAATACTGAAAGACTCTAGAACCATTGGTTCATTTAAACCTGTATGACTATATTTACTTTAGTCTTAACAGATTTATTGGTTTGTCAAGTTTAATCCAATCATCAATTATGTCACTTTAACAATAACAATGCAACAGCCCTCCACTTCTTTAATCTACAGTGGCACTACTCACACAACGGATCAAGGTATATTGGACCCTGTATTCTGTAATAACCTTGAAGATAATGTTGTAACAGTGGAACCCAAACAAGCAATCAATTCTGCACTTATGCCTATAGCATTTTGTCACGTTGCTTCTGTATTCTCATCCAAGTTGGCAAATTTGCTGCTGCACCACCATAGGCTTAGCATTGGTATTGACATTCGGGATGAAGCAAAAATACCCTGGGGCCCTATTTACCCTCTATCAGACCCGGCACTGAAAACCCTATAAATCTACTTGAATGAAGAGTTGACTAAAGGTTTTATTTGGCCCTCAAAATCTCTGGTGAGTGCACTCATTTCATTTGTCAAGAAGAAGAGTGGTGAGCTTCATCCTGTAACTGATTACCATGGTCTCAATGCAGTTACCATCAAGAATAGATACCTACTACCCCTTGTCAATGAGATGCTGCATTGCTTTTCAAAAACAAAAATGTGGATATAAAATTATTTGCACAGGGCGTATAACTTGATACATTTTTGCAAAGGAAATGAGTGGAAGAATGCATTTCAATGCAGGTTTGACCATTTTGAGTATGTGGTTATGCCTTTTGTCTTAACCAATGCACCTGCAGTTTTTCAACACCTCATGAATAAAATTTTCTTTGACTACTTAGATCTTTTTTATGTTAGCTATCTGGATGATATTTTGATTTACTCTAAAAACCTAGAAGATCATACTAAGCATGTATCTTTTGTACTTGAACATTTTTGGTACAACCACTTGTATGCAAAATTATAAAAATACTCCTTTTCAATAACATTAATCAACTTCCTTGGATACATAATCTTGATTTCTGGTATTGGTGTTCATTCAAATAAGATTGACAGTATACCTTCATGGCCAGCTTGTACAACCGCTAAAAGTTTGCAGTCATTTTTGGGGTTTGCCAATTTTCATTGCATGTTCATTGCAAATTATTCTTACATTATTGCCCCAATGCTCTTCCTGTTGAAAGACAAAATTTGACTGGAGCCCAGCCTATCAGGAAGCTTTTGAAAATCTTCAGTCTCAGTTTAGCTTGGCCCCAGTTCTCCTACACCCTGACACTTTTAAATCATTTCAAGTTGAAGCAGATGCATCCAATTTTGCTATTGGTGGAATCTTATTGCAGGACATGGATGGTAAGATTCATCCTAGTGCATATTACTCATGTAAACTTTTGGTTCTAAAGATTAATTACAAAGTTCATGACAAGGAGCTGCTGGCAATTGTCAAATGCTTTCAACAATGGTAATCATTCCTGCTCAGCAGCATTGAACTGGTCAAAGTTCTTATGGATCATTGCAATCTAGTACAGTTCTCTGATTCAAAATGGTCAAACTGTTGACAAGTATGCTGGTCATTCTATGTATGTGGCTTTGATTTCCAGATCACCTTTCAACCAGGCCAAGAAGTGGAAAAGCCAGAGGCACCGAGTCATCGACAAGATTATCGTCATCGTAATTTGGATAAATGACTTACAAATCAATATCAAGTACTTCTCAAAAGAATAATTTTTTAATAGCTGTCACTAGAAAACGTTCTCTTTTGGAATGTATAAAGGGAGCTTAGTTGAATGATAAGGAATTTCAAGACCTTAAAGATTTTAAGGGAACTTCTACTAAGAACGACTGCTTGCTACACTATAGTTGCCTGGTAATTCCTAATGCTCTGCATCATGAACAATTGCAGCTATGCCATGACTTGCCACTAGCAGGATATGCAAGTATCCGTAAAATGTTCAACTTGTTTCTAGAGAATTTTGATGGCCAAGTATGTGGAAAGATTGTATTGCATACGTTGAATCCTGCCACATGTGGATGAGCAAAGGCAACTGATATGAAACCAGCTGGTTTACTGCATCCTCTACCAGTTCTGTGTTGGTCTTGGCATTCAGTGGCTATGGATTATATTGTGAATTTTCTTCCGGTTTAGCGTAAAGACTCCATAATGGTTATTGCTGATCATTTTAGTAAGATGGGTCATTTCACTGCATGCCATAAAATATAACTTCACTTGAATTGGCAGATCTCTTCTTTTATCACATTATCCACCTTCATGGTATTTTAAACAGTTTGGTTACTGATCGGGAATCCATTTTTACATTCTGGTTCTTTTCTGCTTTATTACACAATTAAGGATTTGCACATAACCTTTCATCTGCATATCACCCTCAGTCAGACGGACAGACGGAAAGATTTAACTAAGTCCTTGAACAGTACCTTTGTGTATTCCGACTTTGATCAGACTAATTGGCTTGAAAATCTTCCACGTGCAGAATTCTGTTATAACTCCTAGCTCCATATTACCATTAATATGAGCCCTTTTAAAGCCACATATGGGTTTGATCCTCCGGTTCATTGGTCAGTAGAACTGTTTTCAGACTTACCACAAACCCTACAGAAATATGTCAATATTAAATGATGCTACACAAACTCTTCACAAGACACTAAGAAAACAGCTTTCAACCAAGAGTTCTGCTCACATCAGACATTGTCATGCAGAATATGAAGAGGGGGAAGTGGTCTTCTTAGATTGATGCCATATTAAGACCTTAAGGCCTTCAATTAAGCTTGATTAGAAGAAACTGGATCCTTTTCAAATTATTCAAAAGATTAATCCAGTGGCTTACTGCTTGCTGTTACCTCATTTGATAAAACGATTGCACAATGTTTTCAACATTTTGCTATTACATCCCATCAAGAACATCTATTCAAGACCCACTCAAGCTAAACTACCTCCATTTATTTTGGATTGTAACAATGACTATTATAAAGTTGATGACATTGGATAGTAAGAAGATAGGTAGACATTGGCAGTTTCTAGTTTCATGGAAACGATACTTGGCTAAAGAGAACAGCTGGGAGCTTCAGGAGAATATTGTGAACTGCGACCATTTGATCCAAGAGTTTAAGCAACAGTTTGGCTCAATTCCTAAGTCTGAAGCTAGGGGGGCAACTGTTAGGAATTAACTTATATTATAAGTTAATTGCATTTTCTACTTACAGCAGCAGATATTCCTATTTGAATCATTCTTTATTTATGCTAGTCACATTCTGAAAAGTGGCAAGTCATACATTAGGTCTAAAATTTGTAATGTTATGTTGGAAATGTATAATCACCACTTGCAACACAGGTCAAAATATAATATATATATATACTTGAGTTGTCACTCTCTTACATTGTTTGCTTGCCTTGTTGTGCATCATGACAGTCAGATAGTACAATGATTGACTACGCAATATGCAAAGCAAAAGGGATAAAACATAAAATATATCAAGAAAGCAACTATAGAAAAATGTTAACCACCAGTTCTAATGTGCTATGGAGCTTAATAACACTAGCAGGTCAAAAAGTATTGTGATAGTTGACGGAAATGAAGAAAAAAGAAAGTTAAAAGATTTCCGACAAACTGCACAAAGATAGTCTCAAGTACTGCATGGAAAGTTTTTCAATAGTTTGAAATAACATAAAACGGTTTCATCATGACTTCATGACAATGTTAAGAAACTTGCATAGTTTTTATATAAACAAAGAGCAATAAGCACAATCTTAAATTTGTACTGAAGCAGCAGTCTTTCATGCATCAGAAAACTTGTATCCATTCTGAATATAATAGTTTTTGCACTATTTCAAAAGGAAGGACAAAAAGTAAAATCTAGTTGACCAATAAATTATATATGCAACTGAATTCTATGAAATCCATTTTGTCTTTCTCTTTTTTGCATTATTTTTGTTCTTTACATTACCTAAAACTCCAGTGGAAAAGCGACTTTTGCTTATTTAGTTGATACTAATACTGGTTCCATATTTTGACGTTGAATTTTTCAAATTCTACTGTAGCTTTTTCCATACAAATAAATTGCTTTGATCTTTATGAAAAAATGCTTTTACTCTTCTCTTATATTGCAAGAAATACATTTTATTCTGTTTCTGAATATTCTTAGCTATTGTAATTAAGACAGATGTAATTTGATCATAACTTCATCGATTGATTCCAGAAGTTTTCAGCCCCAACTAATTTATCTGTTTCTAAGTTAGTTTATTATGCAGCAAACAATTTTCAACATATATATTTTTGTGGGCTTCAGTAATGTGCAATAGTGCATAATTTTTTGTACTCTGATGGATTGCAACACAAGCATGTAAATTATGGTAAATATGAAATGCCTCAACTGATATTATAATATGTAGTTCAGTGGTAGTTTTTTCAATTACTGTTTACAGTCAGATCATTTAACTGGTAACCAATCCTGGCATTTTGATGTAGTTAGTGATTTTAGTCTTGTCATTTGAATTGTATACTGGGAGCAATGATGTTGAAACTAGGTACATGTAGACCAGATATGCTCGTTCATGAATCTGAACTTTTTTTATGTGGGATTAATTTATAATAATTACCTCAGAATTTTTACCAATAAAATTTTGCACTTTAACTGTAGAAAGTGATTCACTCCTTGTTGCCATGGACTTTGCTGCCAACCTCACCCCTATTGACTTTAATAGCTTTATCCAGCATTATTATCACATCATCAATATACATTTCAAAGGAAATGTATGAAACTTTATGCTAAGCATCAATACTTGTTGAGACTTTTATGTTGACAAAAGTTCACTTTTAGAAATGATTTTAAAAAGTTTACTGAATGTAAACTTTACATTTTGAAATTAAAGTAGCCATAAACCTTGCATTAGACTGACCAAAAGAGAGTTTGCTGTATTTTTATTGTCACTATTAATCTTGATATATATTTTTTACAATGAAAAAATAAATGATTGCATCATGTGATGCATTAATTTGATACTCTCCATTACTTTGGAAGTATACTAAATTGTTTTTTTCAACTAAACAGTTATTTTTTAATGAAACGAATACACATTATTTATATAAATCATAAGCTAAAGCAGAACTGCAGGGACAAATCTCAAGAGATATTTTGCATGAATTAATTTATCTTGTGAAGGAACAAGTGCCACCCATTAACAACTGATTCAGAAAGTGTAAACTTTAATGGGCAATTTTCTTCAAATTTTTAAAATCTTAAAATACTGCAAAAAGTGCAAAGCCAATCAGCATATATCGTCCCATATCTTTGTACAATGGACCTTAAATTTTGATGTAGCTTGTTCTAAACAAAGTATTTTACTAGAAATTATTCAGTGATTCATAACTTTTGTTTTTGAAATATAATTAATATTATATTGATGCATAGTAGCATGAAAAATCTGAGAAAATTGTGTCAGTTTACATTTTGTGGGAGTGTACAGACTCAGTTGAAAAAACTCGTAGTAAACTGATATTTGGTCGGTAATGTTATTATAGTGTAGCCAATCAAAAATATTGTTCAATATATGGATGCAGTAGTAGGAATAGTAATTCAACTTTACTCGTAGTATTCTTTTCATCTATAGAATGGCATCATCGAACAAATGCCGGTTCGCTAATGAGTGGTTCAGTTGAGGCTGAGTAACTTGAAGTTGTAATCATCGGCAGTAATTCAGCACTACCAGTCTACGAGGGAATGTGGTCAATTGGAATAAATGGCGTAAAATTCTTTTGGGCATTGTTTTCCTTTGAAAAATGATGCAATTTGCCATATATTTTTTGACACCAATAGAATTTACCTATCTTGAAAGTTGATGATATTTGACAGTTACGGAAATATTTTTTGGTGACCAGTCAAGTGGCGCTTACAGAATTCAAAAAGTACCATTCTACAAATTAATGCTTTAAGTGCAAAATAAAACAATACGCGGAATTATCCCTAGTTATAGTATTCAGTATTAGAAGTATCGAATCAATTAGAGAAAGATGGAGGTGCAATGGCTCAGGTATATCAGAGTTAGCTATCGATATCTTTTTAATTAGCCCGTCATCAATTGAGTGCTGAAATGACGGAATAGAATGAAATTTCACTAGAATATAAAAACTATAAGCTGACGAAATATGAATGCTACATAAAAATTGCTCACTTGAAAAATTTAATGTGATTTTTTTGGTATCGGTAAATGTTGTTTAGACATTATTTCCTACGATAATTGCTAGAACAATAATGGTTTTAACAGTCGTCGTTACAGGCGTATTTACAAAGTATTTAAAATCAAAACACAGTAAGTCGCTCCTATTATAAGATATAAGTTGCGCTGTAAATCTGGATTGACTTGATCGCCAAGCTCATTTAGCTGAACAGCCGAAAAAATCTATTTTAAAAATTGCAAGAGGATTAAGTGCTTACCAAAAAATGTATCATAATTCTCTGACCTATTCTGAATTTCTTTAACATGAAAGTTTTGCCAGTCAATGAAATTACATTTGATTTTTCGGTAACTTTGGAGCTCGAATATATTTTTGATATTATATTTTGTTAAATTGAAGTAAAATAAGCCGATTAAAGAAACAACTTGAATACTAACCGGTGGAAAAGGTGTACACTAGATCTTAGGTAAATTCAAGCTCTAAATGATGCTCAAAACCTCCATTACATCATCAACTAACTAAAATATATCAAAATTATTCACTTTTTTCAGAATAATTTAGGATTTCAAAGTATATATGTATAAATGATTGTACTTAAATATGTGCCACTTTTTTCTTCATTTTGTACTGTTCAAAATTTTAAATTTAGCTCCATTCGAATGATAATATTGGGTAAAAAAGATTAAATCTCCAGACATTATGTGCAATCGTATCTTCTTCAAGAACAACAAAGATGCGATGACCTCTAATTTCACTATAATCCTTGAGCTCGGGTTGAATATCGCTATTAATAATGCCTAGCCAAACCCGAAAAAATCTTTACTTACTTTTTAGCTTCCTTTGACATAATAGATATTTAAGCGAGATGAAGCAGACTGGGTCTATGGCAATATTTCTTGGGACAATGGCTATTCTTCCAGTTTTTGTTGGCATTAGTGCTTCTACAACCATTGGTCAAGACTGGGGTGGGAGCGATTTGATATTTCCACCAATCGCAATGCTTTTGGCAAATTTAACACAGGTATGCGGCCTAAATTTGCTAACTCAACAACACATTTTGACTCAATTAAGAATCAGTGATTTTGCTTCTTTTCTCTAAAATATGTACTGTAAATACTATTACCTTTAAAGGGGCAAATACTTTCCCACAATAGTCAATTTTTATCTACCGATTTGCATAGTTGAGCAAAATTCCTTATTACTCTAGTGTTTGTTTATTTCACACATTAAGAGTTAACTCCTCATGCTCTGCAAAATATATTTGTTGATAATGACCAAAAATCTTTCTTGAGACATGAACAGGTGTTACAGAATAAGTAAGCCGTAAAAAGAGTTGAATTTAAATGAGATATTTGCATTATTGTATTGTTTTCATGGCTTATTTTTTCTTGCCATATATCTTATTTTTGTTGCGAATACTTGATATCAGTAGTGAGAAAGAGGTAGGGAAAAACAGACTGATACTTTAGGTTAAAGCACGCTTCAATTTGAGTTTGTTGTTTTAATTTTACTAATATGCATACAGGTATATAAGAAATGGATTAGGCTAGCGTTTTATCCATCAAAATGACCACTAAATGAATGATTAATAAATCTAGCAGTCAAGTGTTGAAACTTTGAAAGTTGTAAAAATATTTGAAATATACTTAATTATTTTATCATTTTGGTGCGCAGATAAAATTCCATACTTTGAATGTTAGAGTTGGACAAAAAAGTACTTGTTTTCATTCTAATCCTCAAAGCTTCATAGTGAAAAATAAGAGAACTAATAAAGTTTGACATCTAACTTTTACTCCCCGAAGTACAGATTGACTCTGCTTTTGAATTAAAATTACAAAATCTGTAGCAAATTAAATGTTGATTCTTTGTAACAGAATATTGTAGTGAAGTAAACAAAAAAATGAAAAATTTTGTATTTTTTGCCTTTTTTATGTTTAGGCAATTTACGGTATCACAAATATTGCTGTTGGCATGGGTTGGTTGTTGCTAGAGAAGGGAAATCAAACATGCAGTTTATTGAATATGATCATTACGTATCTTTCGTGGTATCCTTACATCACTATGATTGCTGCGTTCATTTTTATGGCCGATAATTATCCCGAGGCTGGTCAGCCATTCATTCCAATGTAAGTTGATTTATAGACTACCTCCATGATGGTGTGCTAGAAATAACTTCTAGAATCTGTTGGAACCACCGAATTAATTCATAGAAACTTCTTTATAAGATAATCAAATTTTTTATTTCTAGATAAAGTAAATACAGAAGTGAAGTTACAATCCGTAAAGTGTTTTGTGCAAAAAGTAGCCGATGCTTGCATATGTACTTGTAGCAATTTTTTCAATTTTCCCGATAAAAAATCACAAATTCTTTTGCTGAAGCTACAACTTGGCGGTTTTATGCTGATAATATCATAATATTTAAAATTGAAATAGTATCATGTACAAGGAACCCAAGGAAAAATAATCTGTGCTTTGCTGTACTTTTTTTAGATATTCGAAATTGATTTTATCCGAAAATCTTATTATGAATTAGGTACAGCATGACTTTTTTTGTTTATTGATTATAAGTAAACATTTATGAAATGATAATTTGTTATATATAAATGCTCTGCAGTAAGAATACTGGAAATATTTCTGTCCATCTATATTATAAGAAAAAATAGCATCGAATTCAGTTCGTCAATGCATCTGCATTGAAGTTTATCAATGAATCGGAACATAATTCAGCAGTGGGATAGTAAGTTTAGAACAATTTTAATGATAAGAGTAGTTTACTTTCATTAAAAAGACAAACAGAAGAATAAAATTCAGCTCTGCGTGGCAATGGAACCAAATTTTGATGTTCTATGATGAACATTATAAGAACACAAGTAAAAAGACAACAAACAGAAAAAAGATCTGAATGAAATTTTTTTGTTCATGTAATTAATTTACAAGTTTATACTTTTGAGCAATATCGAAAGTGTGTCAACTAAGAACAATATTTATTTGCCTTAAACATTTCACATTCTATCGAGCAATAGATCTTAACTAGATCTTACAGTTAATCTCGGGATAATTTGTCGTTGCTACCATGTATGTATAAAGTCGAGCAGTTATAAACATATATATCAACCCGAAATTTTTTATGTTACCCTAAAAATTTAAATTTTTTATCCATAGTTTTGTCGTCAAAATGAAAGATTATTTTGTACCATTCAATAGTTGCTTTTGCCAAACTTCTATGGTATCTGATATTCAATTACCGATTTTCCACTTTTTGTTCTCATATTTGCAATGTCCTATGGTAAAATTCAAATACAGCAAATCTGTCGGGGCTATCAAATTAATTTGCTATATCCAAAAATCTGAGCCTACGATGGTCCATGAACTGTACTCTTTTGTTGACTACCGTTGCTACGATTATTGTTTTATGGTGCACAGAGAAAGACATAGTACACAGTTATGGTTCCTCATAGAATTGTTTGAGAAAAACTGTTACACACCTCTTATTCAAATAAAGGCTAGTATAATAGATAGTGCACAATATTTGTATGTATCAATATAAACTAGTATATTACTCTACATGGGTAGCGATATCTGAACAGTTATAATTGAATATTCGTTGGAAGCAGATTCATTGTATCTGAATTTTTTCTGTATCAGGTCCTATGCTCTCAGCAAAAACAAGGTAAATAGTGTAGCAACTTTGGAAACGCTAGGATTCATTGCATACGCGGCGAATTTAATAGGAGGGCTTACATTCTGTGCAGTAAAGCTTTATCGAATGCAATCCGACAAAGGATTAACAGTGTACAACCAGTCGTACTATAAAAGCCGTCAAGTGTACTACTCGGCTCTAACGCTACTGGCTGGCATAGTGCAGCTTGCTCTTGGCTACTACGCTTTGGATAAATTTGGAGTGGGAAGGTAAAAAGGCTTAAGTTTAGAAGTTCAAAATCTGATAAAAAATTTTACAGATTGAAAAAACTAGCTTCTTGACACCAATGAATTTGATATATTGGAAGAGGAGATACGACTGGACTGATCTGTTACTTTAGTTCAAAATACATGTTAGCAGTTCATCTTATACAACTTTTGAATAAAATCGCTTGCTAGTACACTGCTCGACATAATGGACTAGACTTCTTCAGTACATTCTAATGTAGATTGAAATTTTTCAACTTTGCAGTATGTCTAATGTTTAATTAGTGTTCATAAGTAAACAAGAGTGATAAATAGAAAGAACTCATTGAGTATAAACTAATATGGCCCCTTCGGATGATGATGACATGTCCTATTTATTTCGTGGTAGTCAATTGTATAAAAAGTTTAAGTAACTATTCATCGATTCCTTTGATAGAACATATTTCTGTATGAATATATATATATATATAAATAAATATATCTTTACATATAGTACTGCTCTATGATTATTTAAATGAGCAGAAAATCTGTAATATTAATAAGGAAATTCGTAGAAATACGATTATATGCTATAAATTTAATATTTTTGTAGGGAGGACAGTAAAAATTTCTGCTGTTTTGAAAAATAAAAAATCTTAGAATTTTGTCTTATAAATTTAAATTGGCAGATATACGTATATGTTTATTTTTTGTTCAACAAATCTGTCTTGACCACTGAAATACTTGATTACATTCAAACTTTGTAATATCTGAAAATATGATCTATAATATATCTCTTTGGCTTATTCGTATGAGGGAAAATTCGTAATGTGAATTAGGTGTGCTTGAATTTTACTTTATATAATATATTAGAAATAATGCTGCTAATCCAAATTCACAATTGACTAAAATCTAGATTTCATGGTGAAATTTTTGCATTTTTGTGGTCTTTTTAAGATTGGACCAGCCTATCGGTGAAGGCCCTTTTTTGGTGTCTTACCCCGAGATATCAATAGTTATGGGATCCATTGTATTTTTCCATGGGTTGATGCTACTCTTGCGTACACGCTGTTCACAGGTAAGCATTCATTTGTATAATAAAAATCCTTCAAAAGTGTAGTAGTGTTCATTCAAAGGCATGAAGAGTAGTTGCTGATAGTGCACAGAGAAAGGAGATAGTAAATGATTTAGAGATATTATTGTACAGTGAAGTACACATTTATACCTCTACATAAAATTATTCTAGAACATTCTCTGCAACTGTGTATTCGAATAATGGTTTGTATATTGGAAAGTATACTATATTAGTTTGCATCAACCTAAACTGATACAACTAGGCATGGCTAGTGATATCTTAACAGAGTTATCAATTCATGAGAGGTTTTTCTAATGAATCGAATTTATCTGAACAACCGAATTGATTCATTTTGTCCGAAAATTTGCTGTATCCTAACTTTTCTGCATACGTCAAATTGCCCTTGAAATCTTGCTTTTCATGGTGAAGTATGAAGTTGAATAGTTGCTTATCTGTAGCGGCAAAGTAAGAAAATTGATTTTTACATAGTATTTGAGATTTGAGGAAATTGCCAAGAACTCATTCTGAATCATATAATAAATCAAAAATATATTAATTACCAGTGATTTTGGTTTTTTATTTGAACTCGTGCAATATCTCTTAATCCAGTACTTGCCATACTGAACAGCAGAGGTAGTATAAGAGTTTTTTATTTTTAGTTTTCATTTTTGGTGAAATCGTGCCCGAGCAAGACCAACATCATTTGTTAAAATTATCGAGGTTAAATTATTTGAATTCTTTCTTTCGACAAAGACTCAGGGCCAGCATTAGAAGGCACGATTACAGATAGTAAATAAAAATTCTGCTCTTGTCCGTATGTTATGCAGATAGTTGAATAGAATAATTGCCATCTAATTGATATAATGTTCCATTAGAGGCATCACCAGATTAATTTCGATGGATTCTCTTCTATGTATGGAACTTTGACTTTTTTACGGTCATCTTTAGTTGATGTCAATGATCACTGCAGAGCAAATATCATTGTTGTGTGCTGGTGGTCATTTAAATTGTGTTCATTTTACAAAAGAAACTAACAGCTAAATAGATATCTATGAGGCCTACAGCATAATCAATATATATATATTAGTTATTATAAATATTTCTATTTCAAATAATTTCACTGTGGATTCCTTGAATACATGATAAATTTTCTACAATTACGTCCTTTTTAGAAAAGTTACTCATCGTGAATGCTGTTGAAATCTTCAATTTGCTTCCAGTTTTTAATTCACTTGATTTGTCAATATTTGTTGAATGTAGCCAATCCTTGCAATCAGCAAGAGGCAGAGTCATTTTGCCCCTTGCTAATAAGACTTAGATTAAATTTCGAAAAATTTGTTTTCTAAGATTTTTGTGCAAAAATATGTTAACATAATATTTTTGAAATTTTTTTTACAACTTGAGCAATTTTAAATTTACTTGAATAAATTTTAGTATTTTTTTGTATATTTAGAAATGAAATATGATGTATGTTGGAAATTATACTCTGCGGCTTTGTATTTCTCACTTTAGATGTATCGAATGCTAACGGGAAAATATTTTGACCGTTGGACCTTCTTCGTGTTCTTAGCTGCTGCTAGTATGCAGATACTATCACAGGTATAGAATTGCTAGCTGTTTAAATCCAGATAACTTCATATCATTTTACAATGATTTTTCTGTAGTTTTTTAATATCGAAAATTTCTAAATGGTGTAACTTTTTTTAAGGTTGCATAGGCGGTGAAAAGTGAAATTTATTTCCAGAAGTGTAACATATTATGAATTTAGTTGATTTAGACGAGAATTAGGTAGGATTACTTCGGGCTAGATTCATTTGTACAAAGTATTCAAACTTATCTTTGTTTATGTCTCCTTGTGGCTACACTCATTTTTGTTCGTGCTGTGTGGTGACATTTGTCAAGTGCTTTTCACCTAAGCATTTAATAAAAAAAAGTGTTCATTATTGGTCAAATATTGTATAGAAATCATTTTTATAAATACTCGACAATTATTTCAATGTAACTTTTAAATTCAAACAATATCATGCTGCCACATCATCAGCACCCCAAAAATCATATAAGTTTAGCTTTTTAATGAAATTTAACCATAATTGATGGTTTACCCTACTCCTCCTTTTAATATTTCAGACGAATGAAAGATGCAGTAAACTTCGAATGTAACAAATCTCTCAGGATTCATTTGTTGTATCTGAAAATCTGAAGCTCGACTTTGCACGATATAACTCTTGTTTGTTTGCTACACTTAAAGTTCGTTAGAAGCAAACTGGTCATATCCGATGTTTACTTTAGTCTTTGATGGTCAGACATTCCTTGTTTAATTTTTTCTGCTTAAAGGTCGCAGTTGCTCCAGGGTATACTGCCCCCAAAGCTATAGGAATATTTGATGTTCTTGCATTGGCAGTATTTCCAACTTATCTCGACATCAAGGTAATAAAAATATATTAATGACTGCTCAAGATCCACATAATCAACTTTATCTATAGTTGCATTTAATAAATACAAATTTAAGTTGGCACATTCTTTTGAGTCAACAATTAAAATCTTTGGTTTCTGCATTCTTCAATTAAACTATAGATATTTGAACTGTTAAGTGTAAACGATGCATTCATCTCTTCAATATATATATATATAAAAAATTATATTTGACCCATTTTTTAGGGACTGTGTAACGATCATTTATTTTTAAATCTATCTAGATTTTAGATATATGTTGTGCAGGATAAAATAAAATATACTGAATAGTATTTTTCTAAGTATATAACAAATTGAGCTAGCAAAAAATATCAGATTTTATTACAAAGTAGTTTTATATTAATCAATGGTTTATTGTGAATTTTGGTGTTAGTTAGGCTATTTTTTGCACTCGATGCCTTTCAAAACTTGAATATTTTAGCATTTTTTTTAGTTTTATTCGATTTTATTTGCTTTATGGATGTATATTTTACTTCAAACCCGTATCTGTGATAACACAAACTTTTTCCTGGTATCATCAGGTACGTTTTACGCCAGAGAAAATTGAGGAAGACTTTTATTCTAGAAAGTCTACGCCAGAGGGAATTGGGGAAGAATTTCATCCTAAAAAATCTACCTCAGAGAAAATTGAGGAAGAAATTTATCCCAAAAAATCTACGCCAGAGAAAGTTAAGAAAGACATTGATTCTAAAAAATCTCATGGTAGGGATGAAGAAGTTATGCTAGCACAGTGATAACTTGTCCTCCCTGCATCTGCAATGCAGCTTCGTTCAGTATGGTTTGTCTCTTTTTGGTGGTTTGACTGGTTTATCCCTGTAGATAGAAATTTGAAGATTGTGATACATCGAGACAGATTGAATTCTTTTTAAAAGCTAAAAAAAGTTTTAATTTTTTTTGTAATTGAAATCAAACCTGAATTAATCATAATTAATATCAGTGATATCATTCAGATTAAAGCGTTTGGCAAATACAATTGATATTTTCTCCGAAATACTGTAAAAAATATTATTCAAATTTAAATAGCTGTTCATTTGGTTAAAATAAGCAGCATCACGTTACCGATGACAAAATACGGATCTGGGGGAAGAGGGTTAAGTTTCAGTTTTGTCATAAGCATGTAAAGTGTAAACAGATGGTAGATGCTAATATATTAGTATCTAAGTATAGAAGTCAAAGAATCGCTCAACAACTTTTCTGCAATTGTTTGTCTATTTGCTTGCAGTATATTTGGCTTTATATTTACAAATACAGCTTTGTATTGTCGATTTCATCTTGAGTTCTCTTTCAAGTCAGATAAATATAAGGATACAACTAAATATCTGTCTGCTTGGTCAAATTTAAATAATTCAAAAACTTTGGGAAATGTAGAAAAAGAGTTACTTGAACTGTAGCGCATCAAAAGCGCTACTATGAAGGACCTGGCCAAAGTGCGGGTTGGCATGGTAGATTTATTAGTAGGCAAATATAATTATAAAACCATTACAGAAATATCTCAAAGTAACTTCTAAAATGTCAAGACTAACAAATCGTATCAAGTGTAAGCCAGAAAACCAGAACAATATAAGGGATACTACACGTTCAATACTATTTCATTCATTTTAGTTCATGTGTTGACGAGAGTGAATCTCGTCAACATTTTCAACCTATGCTTGCACATACAAACCGAATTAAATTGATAAAATTACAAATCCCTGAAAGAATTGTAGATAATTAAACAAAACACAGCGAAAACATATTAGATCCTGACATAAAAGCACAAAGTAGTATAGCCTTCTGTCAATGGTAAAGTTATTTATCAATTACATTGTCCTATCTTTCTAGAAACCATAGAATATGGTGAGCATTTTTTTAGCTAGTACTTGAATGTGTGGACAACCGTTTGCAGAACAATAGTAAACCATTACTTGAAGCATCTATTTCTTGCTGTGTCTGCAACATTAAAAAAATTAAGAAAGTGTTCTTTACAATAAAATTTTTGATGCGATTGTCTTTACACAACTGTTTATATGTATACAAAATTTCTACAGAGAAGTAGATAAATCAGTTTGATGCCTACTCTGATTCTGGAATTATCTCGATCAAAAGTTAAAAGTTAGTTATGGAGTGATACACAAAAAACTACTCTTTTTGAAAAAGTAAAATCAAATTTTAGCCTGATCTTTTGTTTGGGAGAATTCTGTTTAAGCTAGAGAAGCTTGCCTGCATTATTTTTTATTAAAATAATTCTACTGAGAAATTGTAAAAAGTACCCAAGAATTTGAGTTAGAAGATCAGTGTAGTAAACAGTAATTGGTGTCAATTTTCATTCTAGTTCTATTTATAACTCATTTGATCTTTAGCACTTTATACGAAAATGAATGCAAAATCAATATAATCTTCCCAAACAACCTTGCACAAAATTATCTTATTGTAACCAATCATGCCCAGTAGAGTCCCAAATTGAAGAAATTCATAAGATTTCAATCTCAACCAATACCAATCTTTTTGTCCTCTCATCACTGCAATTTTTCTTTTATGGTATGGTTAACAATTTACACTTTGTTTTACTCAACGAAAGGTCAAAATTTGGTATGAAAGGGCAATTTTAAAGGACACATTAAACTTAATTTACATTTTGCTAGAAAAATCTTTTGTTTATGGTGAAAAAATTTGTTTCTTTTAAGATATTACTAGCCTTGGCAAGTTATGTTGTTCATAATGGTACAGACTAGCATATAAAACAATCCAGTACATAAGCCAGTTTACAGATGTAAAGGACCAAAAATGTTTCTAAAACAACTCTATAACAGTTGAATTCTTTTGTACTTCAATCTATAATTTGTCTTTTCCTATTTTCTCCTGTCCAGTGCTAAATTACAATGATTAAATCAAAGAGAAATGATAAATTTTAGAGATTGGAAAAACCTCTTTTATAAGGAAGGATGCAATTGATGCAAATCTTTGTCGGAGAAAGCGTTAATTTTGTAGTCAATATCCCTATATCTAAAGATCCTAAGTTGTGCACTTCATAAGCACTAAAATATTCTAATAAGGAAGGTGTCCGAATATATAAGGGACAAAAAATCTTCAATGAAAAGTTATCTTGTCGGCTCTCCGGCTTACCAAGGTATCCAATTCAGGAGGTTTCACTGTATGCCCGTAGTTAATTGCTTCACTAGTTTTAAAACTATTACATAAATACAAAGCTTTAAATTTCAAAAATAGTATTTTTGCCTTTCAATAGAAACATATTTTATCGATTCCTATCCACTATCATCGCTGACAAAGTCACAAGAGCATCTCTTTCTCTACTGTTAGGCAATCGTAGAGCTGATTCCATAGCTAGCTCTGCCTGAACGATAGCTAGATTTCGTGCTCTAGATATGCCATCACTGCGTTGTACGTAACTAAGAGCTCTGTTTGCGTCACCCTCCATGCTAAATTTACGAGCGATCATTTCCTAGAGAATAAAATAATCTTGATGAAACAAATTTTCTAATATAAAGAATCAACTCAGTGGACTAGAAGCTTACTATTCATTAAACGCTGAAAATCAGCCTAACACAATGGAAAAGGTAAAGCCTATGATTCTAGGGGCGCTGATGATGTGGCTGCACAAAATTGTATAAGCTTAACAGCAACAAGCATTCTACAACACTAACAGCCTTACTCCACAAAGAAGTGATCATAAACTTATGTATCCCTCTGTTTTTCAGCTTATTCAAACTCCGAAGAACCTCAGTGTATGTTAAACAATCGATGCTAGCCATTCAATAAAGATATTCTATATATCCTAGAATAAACTGAGTACTGTATAGAATTGAAACTTAATTCGTATAAAATCGACTAAAAACAGTTATCTACTACAAAGATTAAATCATAAACGGACTTGTCACTATGAATTAATGCATAATTACAACTGCAAAAATATGCAAGAGCTGAAGAATTATTACCAAAAGTTCAGGGTGCTCCTCAGCAGCTAGCAAAACTGGTGCAGTTGCTAGCCCTTCTTTTAAATCATTTAATGCGGGCTTTCCTAGTGATGCTTGACTTCCTTCAAAATCGAGCACATCATCTATAATCTGGAAAGCTAAACCTAGCCTTTTGCCGTATTCATGGGCATCCTGTAATCATGAAAGTGTTAAAAGAACTTTTTAATAATAAATATATTCATGCTTCAATATTAATTCCATGTCAACTCCAGCTTCATATGGTATGGATGCGTGCCTTTATGCATGCATGCTGCCAACTTCAGGACTGCAACTAAAATTGCAAAGCCGCACTTCCCTACTAGCCATGAATTTGACATCTATTCTGATGCATAATAATAACCAGTGAAAACAAATTTACACCGAGATATTTCAAAATTTTGGGTTGCAAAGTTGCCAACTAAAAGTCCATTTTTGCACAAATTGAAAATTAGGCAAAATGATCAAAATTTCGGCACCATAATGGGAGTTTTCTTGTTTATTTACATGAAAATTCCGGACCTGGCTCAAATGGACACAATAAAGCAATCTCTACTGTATCCATGCTGAACAGCAACATTGAAATAGTTTAGATTGAAGTTACAGTTAATATCTTCATGTGAATCAACCAGAATGCCCTCCCCAAATCAAATTTTTACCCAGTAATTGCACTTAGCATGCATAAATTGATATCGAATGATTCTTTTTAACAGGACTTTTTGAAATTTAGTATAATATACTGTACCTGTTGTATTGATATGCTTGATCCTCCCAAAAGAGCTGCTGCGCGGCACGAATTGGCCATTAGAGATCCTGTTTTGTAGTAAGTTTTATGAGCATAATATTCAAATGCACGACTCGATTCTCCATCAACATGAGGCCTTATCTGCAGTATCTAAAGCAGAGATATGATAAAAGCAAAAGATGTAAACTTCTGATCAAATAATTAGCAAATATAAATTTTGAATGTAAGAAATTGCTTAATCTTGCCAGGGAAAGCATTGAGTGAATTTGTTACATAAAAAATCTGAAGCTGATCTTGGCACGACATAACATTTTTTACTATTTCTTATGAAGGGAAAATTCATTGACAGTGAATTTGTTCTATCCGAAGTTCACACACTGCAATATATTTGCAATCTCTTTTTTGCATCAAAATTTTTTCAAATAAATTTTTCTCACCTCTCCCTTAACAAGATGTTCAATCACAGTACTTAGTAATTCAACAGTCTCGAGATTTCTCAGTCTTGCTAAACTCACGCTAGCTCTAGCTAGCAAAAAATCACCTGCCAAAATAGCTAATTTGTTACCAAAAACTTGGTTGGCACTCGGCTTGCCCCTCCTTGTGTCGGCCTTATCGATGACATCATCATGAAATAACGAGGCTGTATGAATCATTTCAGTTATTTCTGCTAGACGGCGTTGCGATGCTAATGCAAACGGATTTGGAAGAGGATTACAGCTTATGTTACATGCGCGGCTCATAAGAAGCACCTAAAAAATTATTGCTAATTTACATGAAATAATAAAAAACAGCATACCATATTGCAAGGAAAACCCAACTAACACGAAATTACACGGGCTTATGACTTGATCAATTTTGTGCCTTTAATTGTGAAATTTTGACATCTTTGAAAATCGACCAAATTTCATGAAATCTTCACTAAAATATATAAAAGTAGCCAATCAAAGCGTATATTGGACAATGTATTATTCTAAGAATAATTTTTTATTGCAACATAAATGAAATAATTTTGTGTTTTTTTGTTTTAGTGATCATTTAGTACAATTTGGCAAGCAACATCAAAGATACAATAAAATCCGACAGAATCTAAATGAATTAGATATAACTATGATTGTGGTGATATGATTTTAAAATTACTTAGACATTGCGAAGAAAAATTGATAGAACTGCAATGAGTTAGCTAATATCCACAGATAAAATTTCTACGTCCTATCTATATTGAAAAATCAGAAGGAAAAAAAGCCTGGAAAATACGAATTTCTCACCATTGCGGGTCTTATTTTCTTACCGCCGTCAATATTGAAGAAATATTGCGAAGCTTTTCTCAGTGCTGCATTATCTGTGCCTAGAAGAGCTTTACAGCCATCACTAAGTGTGTTCAAATCTTCAGCAATAAGTCTAAACGGATCAGACAATCCAGCAGCTACTGTGCCATCAAATATTCCAATGGGTTGCCTCAAAATATCGATATCATAAATGAAGTCATCGTGACCATAAAAATTTGTCTCTCCTACTAAACTCGTATCTATGATATCATTTTTTGCTTTTCCATTTATAATATAGTTTATTCCTCTGTTCGTCAACGCTTCTTTCACTGTGTCTCGAACAGCATCGGCTACGAAGCTACTACTACGCCGTCGAGCAAATAGAATGCAAAAACGACCGCATTGAAGTGATTTAATTGATGCTGGATGCATGGCTCTCAGGCATATAAGATATAATATCAAAACCCGAAGAATCAATGAAAATGCTTAAACACTTTTGCAAAATTTTGTGTTTCACAGTGTTTCATTCGTTTAGAGAGGTTGTTGCAATATACTCTCTATTAAAGTACTGTTTCACGTGACTTCTAAAAATTTGCCAACTCCTCCAATTGCACGAGTGCTATGCACAGAGTTGAATATACAGCAGAATTTCTCTAGATATACTTTGCACAAACTACAATCGCTCATAGCTAAATAATAAAAACATCTATGACTTATTCTCGAGTAAAGATGATAGGTGTCAAACCCTACAAAATTTAAGTTTAGGATAAATGATTCCCTCTGAATATATCATTTGATTTCATTACCTCTTCCTAAACACTGCTTATCTACTTCCTGTGTCAAGCCTGGGAGAGAAGATAATTACCATATTCAAAACTTGATAAATCTTTTAATATTATGATGCAAGTGTATGACAAAATAGTTTAGAAGGGGTTGATGAAAGAATTAATACTGGGATCAAAACGCTCTTAGCCATTCAGTAATTGATGACATAGCACTGCCGGATGGTATTGTAAGATATATTCCACTGCAAGCTTTTAGGTGTGGTAACAATTGCTTTTCAACGTTTGGAATGAACTGTATCATCAAATTTTTAAAATAATTTAATCTACAATTGACAGTGTTTTAAGAGCAATGTAGGCATAACTTTTTGATTATGCATTTGTTTTTTAACTTTAGGATTGTTTTTGTGTACTACAATTTATTTGGTATTCAAAACTGACCTAACTAATCAGTTTAACTGAATATATGTCGCATAAACTATACAAATCAATATGTGTACGATGCATAAGCTACTTGTGAGAAACCTCCAAGCACGACTAAACTGGATTGATTCATAACTGACCCTGACAGTAACTTCCAAACTCAAATTGTTTTTTACAGATACCGAACTGAGATTTGAAAGATTTATGTCAGAATCAGTTTTGCTGGATATCAAATGAATACTATGAATATTTTCTATCCTGATATTAGATATTCAATCATCAATATCAGCACTAGTTACTTTGATTTTAAATATTTAACGATCAACATCAGTCTGATTTAAAATGTATTGAAGCTGTTTACTTGCATGCATCACTATTTTCATGATGCTCATTTGATCATTAATAGTTGCACCTTACAATGACTATTATTTGTCTCGTCATGGGCCCAGGGACAAGTACCCAGTTTAATGTATTTCAAGTCCAATAATAATTCCAACTGTCTCAAACATAAAAGTTCTTTCACTGGATGAGACTTACAATATTGAAAGTTGACAATTTTAGCGTGCTTTTGATGGATAATGAGTTACGCAACTCACAATCATTTACAACTTGGCAGAAAATACACAAATTTTCCCACGTCACCAGTCAAAAGTTGTGGCTTTATGAAAAGTCTTATTCTCTTCAGTTTGAGTCATTGTCTCTGCATTATTTAAGAAAATGCGTTGATACCCTCGGCCTGGACGTGTAGATATGCTATCGTTCTACTTAGCTATAGTTATTACTGATGCATTATTTTTTTTAGTGTGCTCAATGAAGTCATCGCTGGTACTAAAGGTTCAATATCGGGCTCATATACACCCACCGTTTCAAAATCTATCATCGTTAAAAGCTTCCAAGACGACGATGATTTTTCGTCATGCGTCGAAGGCAAAGAGAGTTGCACTGCCGCCTGCACTGCCACTGCCACCACCTCCTCCTGAGTCCATCCTGAATATGCCTGCTTTAACATCTGCATTATCAACTATTTCGAAGTTCTGGAAGACTATTCCCAGCTTCGTTCGGGCACTTATCAATCCACGAGATTTAGCTCTGTTCGTTGTATTTTACTTCCTCCACAAGAAAGTTTTGTTGATTTTATATTCAATGCAAATAAAGTTTATGAAAGCAATGGCAAATAGAGGGAAGGCTATGAACATCAAATCTTTTGAGCAGGTGAGTTTCTCACAGCAAATAATATATTTTTATTCTGAATGAATTATACACTTTTTGATAATGTCAAGCCATTTTTCATATGGTTTTAGAAATGACATGACTTATTATACAATGATAGTGTTCGTCCTGTCCAGTGCCCAGTCAGTTTAAAGCTTTGTTTTTTCATCTGCTTTTCATTGTGCGGTAAATGGGCAATATTTGAATTAATGTTGGAAATAGTTATATCAATTTCCTTTCAGAATTTTTCATATGTTTAAAATCCTTTTTTCAATCCGATTATCATTACATGGAAAATATCGTAATTTTTAATCCTTGAAAAGAATTCCAAACCTGGCAAAAAAATTTATGTTGTGGCATTTTAAAATCATATTATAGTAACTTTTCCAGACATGTTACGTGTCAGAATGTCCTTTTTGGGACATAATTGAATAAATGTATTTGTTATCCATAAAATTTATCAATAAGGTAGGTGAAAGTTATTTGGCTTCTCAGAATGAGTTTTGATATTGATTCTACTACTTGAAAATTTAAAATTTTTTAAGCACTTGGCTCTTATCAAATAAAATAAAACAAAATCTGCTAATTATCCTTCAATATGCTAATTTTTTTAAAAACATTTTCTGAGTAAATGTTTAGAATTTGCTACTTAAAGCAATAGATAAATCACTACTACGGAGGTCCTTATTGGATAGTAAACAAACATATATTGATGACTTTTTACCTCAAAATGAGTTTATTTAAGAATAATTTCAATTTTTTTTTAAATAGCTCAAAATAATTTAGTGACAGTTTCACCCATTTTCTGTAACTAAAAATTTTTTATGAAAGGTTGAATAAGTTAAAAATAATCAACTAGGGACATAAAAAAATATGTCCAAATTACTCTATATCCGAAAATATGAAGCTTAACTTGGGCACGATATGAATTTTTCGAGTATTTGTTATAAGAAAAATATTCATCACATTTGAAGTTTACTGCATGTTGATTTTATTTTAAAGAGTTGGCTTGGATTTTTGGAGCCAAGATTGAAAGTATTGACTAGACTATTAGCGGGATTATATATCGCAAACGGAGCAGTAGGCGGATTAGCACACTTGGGAATTTTTGTTCGACCTGGATTACAAGATTTTGTCTCTACTATAGTTGCTATTCTATATAGCGGTTACTTTATAGACGAGCTTAAGAGGGTGAGAAGAAGTTAAAAAAATCGTCCCAAAATTAGTCTGCTTTATCACCTTAAAACAAAGCGACTCATTTCAATAAAATAACACAGAGTAAACTTTGAATATACAACTAAACCTCATGATTTGGACACCTTGTATTTCTGAAAACCTTTTAATAATGGACAGCTGAGAAGATGGCAACTTTTCATTAAATTACTTTTGTCCTTTATATATCTGGGCACCCTGTTTATTTGGACATTTGAGCACTTATGAAATGTTTAACCTAGGAGGTTTTACTGAAGCAATATTTTATTGTCTCAACAAACCAGCCATTCGTTTTCACCAAGTTTTGCATGAATAACCTATCCTTCCTTACAAAACAGATTTTTCGAGTCTCTAAAATTTATACTTTCCCTTCAATTTCATCATTGATGTGGAACTTCCTCCAAATTATTAACACACAGTTCACTTTAGATAAGAAGAATTTGTCGGGACCACCAAATTTATTCATTATATCTGAATATCTGATGCTACACATAAAATGACTTTTTTCACTTTTTCATTACAAGTGAAAATTCTTAAAATAATTCGCTGTATCCGATGTTTACTCTATTATTTTTTTTTAATCTTATTGTAGAGCGAGCATTTAAATATTGGAAAAGCTTCAAATTCTTCTTAGATAATTCGGTACTAACATTCTCAGTTCTTTTAATCTCCGTTTTTAGTTTCAGTGCAAATTTAATTTTTCTTACAATAATTTTTTAGTGAGCAGTATTTTTTTACATGCTGAAACAATTTTAATCATTATTTTTTAAATGTAATGGATATATCTTAAAAATAATTTTTGTGTCATACCGATTTGTTATCATGTATTATTGTATAGTGCAAAAATCATTTTTTGATGTGCTCAATGCAGCATTCAAAAAGGCTACATAAATGTTTATTTAGAAGCATAAATTTTTATTCATAATTCAAATTTTACATTCAATTCAATAAATGAGTAAAATTTTATAAGTGATTAGCAATTTTCATGTATTATTGTACTAGTGGATTATTGCAGAAATTATTTCAATTGTAAACTAATGGAAAATTTGACTTTTCTAGTCTCTTTTTGGATAAATATTCTAATTTTTTTGTCAGCTACTATTATGGGCAATCTATTCCAAATTTCACTGATACTAAAAATTGCACCAAAACATTAAAATCATGGAATTTAAATCTACTTTGAATTCATCCATTGAATTTTTTCCATTTTTACTCCGCTAGTGCGAGTAGAACTATGCATTATTTATTTTATAGTCGAAGAGATTTCTTAACTTTTTTTTCAGTTTTAGCAATTTAGAAATTATTTTCAAATATTTTCAGCAAAAAGAAATACAATATGAGCTGAAACGCTATCAAAGTACGTTATTGTCTTTCTAAATCTTCTATCATTAGTTGCACATTTTTTATTCGTCTTTAAAAAAATTTTCTAACGTTCCCCTTTACATTTAACCAATCATTTTTCAGTTTTATCTCCCTGTACTTTGGCCGGAGCTGCAGGAGGATAAGCGTAAAGCCTTTATTTATAACCGAACGACGTCCGTTTTAACTTGGCTACTGATATCGTTAGGTAAAGATGTAAACTGAAATAAGTACTAAGAAAGGTAAACAAAAAAAGACAAGCTCTAATATGAGAAAGATTTAGATCATTTTTACATACTTTAATTATATATATATATATTTTTTTAAGGCACACAGCAGAATATGCAGGAGAATCAACACCCTGATATTCAATAAAATCTTCTTAATTTATCATGAACAGTTATTGCATATGTACTATTTCTTGCTTCAGACACGCAGGTGTGTTATCAATAGAATATTGAAGTCATACTCATGGTAAAGCAACTTCCTTTTCAATTTTTTTACGGGTTTGCCTCTGCACTAGCCTTGAGGCTCTTTTTTCAAGATTGTTGGTTATTATAGCCATCAGAACGTACACTGCTTCTCTAGCTTAATGCTATGCCTATCTGTATTTTTAATTGTCATTGATATGTAGTCGGAATAAGCCAGGTTGAGACTGCTTTTATCATGTTTTTTTTGTAATAGCTAAATCCCTCTAAATAAATTATTGTGTCATAGCAAGTAATGCCTATCTTATCCTAACATTACAAAGAGAACTTCTTTGTCCTTTTTACTTCATTAATAACATCTGTACGCCAGTACTGAGAAATATAGTTTTTTGTTTCATCTCAGATTTGCAGCATGAAGTTATGTAATATTTGAGTTAACCAAATATACAACAGAAATCGTTATCTCTGCCGTTATGTTAAGTGAAAGTCTTTTTTCAACGTGACTGTTGCATTATGCCAATATTTATTTCCCGTTAATGTGCATATCGTTACGTTTTAACATTTGTCACATGCTGCTATGCTAACATATTTTGTTACCTAGCCGTTATAGTATGCATTGTTATATTATGCCGATTGTTATTGTAGTGCATATTGTTAAGCCTTAACATAAAGCTGTTATAACTTGATTATGTTTTTTTGTAAAAGAATTCATCAACTAGTAATTTCTTAGCATTCTTTTTTATAATTTTTTTATTCTACCTTTGTAACCTCCATTGTTGGGATACAACAGGCGTTATTATATACTGTAAAAATGAAGCCTCCATTGCAAAAAATACATTAAACTTTGGATGTAACAAATTTGCTTTAAATGCATTATTACTTATAGCGAATAAACGAAATGTTACCTTGGACCAAGTTCGGCGTCTGATTTTTGGATATATCGAATTTCAAACATAGTGAATTAATTTTGTGTATGGATTTTTTTTATTGCTAGGATTGTTGCAAGTCACAAGTACTTTTTTACGTATTCCTCTGGCCTCTACATTGGCTTTTGGGGGAGCAGGGGGTATAGCCTTTGGTTTTGCTAGCAAGGGTATATTTGAAAACTTTTTCGGGGGTCTTATGCTCTTGCTATCGGAGCCTTTTGTACCAGGGGATATGGTTCATTTTGAGGTATTTTAATGCTTTTTTTAATTTACAGGTGTCTATATTCGGTTAAAGAATGTAATTTTTTTCAAGTTTTTTGTAAAAAAAATATATTCGTTTCCATTTTTGGCCTATAAACTGTGCATGTATTGAAGAACTGTAAGTCTTTATTTTGTATTGGCTTGTTCAAATGGAGTGATGACTCGCCAGATATGGACCAATAGAATCAACGGCTTTAAGAATTTGCCTTAATTGATTTTACATTTCACAGTAGTCTAAAATTATTCTTTTTATCTTTCCTTTTCTTTAGCATTCGCATATTTCTTTCTATATACAATATCATGCATTGTAATTTGGATGACTGGCCTATCTTCATGATAATCTTTGTTGATCTTTCAAGGTTAATTTCTGCTAGTGGGCGGATATCGTTATATTGCTTATTTCAGAATAGTTTCTGAAAGTTCACAATGCTCTGAAATAAGTTAGCAAAGTATTCAACACTTTCATCGTCTCTTTATAAAAATTTGTGATAAAAGTTAAAATTCTTGATTTTCGTTCGTGTTTCAGTATGGTGGAGCTGTAATGGAAGGGAGAGTGGAAAGGGTAGGTTGGTATCAAACGAGATTAAGAGGACGAGATACTAGACCTACTTACATACCCAACAATGTATTTCTGCAGAATTTAGTGACCAACATGGACCGTATTAGTAAGTCTTCCCATCGTATATGCATATATATATAAGCTTATAAATATTATACAGATTGAGAAATGCGTACATTAAAATAGGGCTATGCATAAAACATGTAGTGGCCAAACGTATTAGCTCTTATATTTACATTTTTCCGAAACAATGTTCGAGATTTTTTACACATATTTTTGTTGATTTTAGCACATCGAAAGTTTGAGCACAGCTTTTTCATGCCTTTCCAAGATTTTAGTAAGGTGAGTGAATCAATATTAAATTATATATATTTGGGTCTATACGTATATTATAGAAGGCATATAGGCTAGTATTTATACAGGAAAAGTGAATATATCCGATTTGAATCGGTTGAAGAAAAGTACAGAAATATATATATTAAGTTATGACAGTTTTTTTTACTGAAATGGAGCAAACACAGATGCACGTACTTTTGCATATGGGTATGAAATGTAGTTTAGAGATAGATACATTCATGCATACGTTTATGTACTTTTTTAATATACAAATTGTAGTTTTGGGACACACATATATGCGTAAATGTACATTTTCTACATATTTGAGATGTGCATACTTTTTCCGTCACAAATTGTAGATTAGGGATACATACGTAGATGCACTTGAAATCCATTCCCTTGTATTCTAAAGCCTCTTTTGGCTATTACCGCCAGTCAGGATTTAACTCCACTAAGGCAACTTTTTTATTTCTTGATAAATGCTTATTTAACTTTACTTAAACAGGTTTCGCCTGCATTGAATAGCATAAAAGCTGCACTAAAGGAATTGCCTAAAGTCGATTTGCTTTCGCCGTTTCGAGTTTATCTTGTCGGCTATGGTGATTGGTTAGTTTAACATTTTTTACTATTACGCTTTTAGCAAATATTACATAAATAGGATTCAAAAGTAAAAGCATGTGAACTCTCGGCCAATCAAAAGCTTTCATTAATATGAAAATTTTCATCTTTTGCTACTGTCTCTGCACTATGATTTCTCGAGAACAGAAAAAATTCTTCTCTTCTTACCAGGGGATTTCAAATTAGCATAGTGCTATATTTTGCCACCAAGAGCCTTGATGAATATCTCTTTTTACAGCAGGCGAGTACATTATTTTTCTAAATTTTTCAATTTTTTTTGCATTTTTTCAAATTTTTCAACATGTAATTGGCGCAAAAAAGGTGTTTCAGTTATTTTAACTATAAAAAGTGGTGATATGCTGTTGATGTTAACCAAATTTGTTGGACAAGTTAGGTTTATGAAGTGAGGGTGGTGCTGATAATGTGGCAGCACAAAATTTTATTATTTCTTGTAAATGTGTAAGATTCAACCTCAAGCAAAGATTACTTCAGGACAATATTCTAAGAAAATAATTTCTATGGCTGTGCTTCAATGAATGCTTCTATACAATATATGCGTGGCCAACTAGTCAATATCAACATAAAGTAATATGTAATATATAAAGAAATGCTAGCAATATCTTTAATAGCTGTTTCATGACGGCTACTGCCCATACGATGCAAGTGGTAAAATCAATTTTAAAAAGTTCCCCTATGCATGTAAATTGATAATTTCCTTTCTCGATTATATTCGCTTTATAACAGCTTAAGATGCATCATTATGCCGCGAAAGGAGCTTTACGATTCACCTAATATCAGCTTTCAAATGTAATATTAATTAGTTACAGTGGTTTTTTATCTGTTTGAATATAAAACAGTTCTTATGTTCGAGTCAATAGGGTTCTATGGCAAAGTTCGTTTTAGCAACATAACATATAAGCCTCTTATTCAATGAAAGGATAGATTAGTACATTTTTGTTACAATTTTGAAGCTCTGAAATAGTTTGGAGGGGTACACAAAAAGTATATTTTTATCTTAAATACATACATTGCATAGAGAGCTGTAATATTAGAGAAATAATTTACTCCAATTTGGCTAAAAATTTGTCATTTTTGTAGTAATTCATAAAAATATATATTTGAATGAATCAAAAATTATTCCTGCAACTTTTGCTAGATGGCGTTGTTAGAAGTTGGACGTGTAATTCACGAAGCAGGCAGTGAAATTGCCTGTCCCGCATATACAGTCGATTTTGTTCAGCGCAGGCAGCAAACTAACCAGTCGACTGCTGCACTAGCCACAATGACTAGCACTAGTTTACAGCAACCTAAACCAGGTTTACAAAAGCAAGGAATGGATTCTTCCGATGTAAATGGAAAAAACGATATCTTATATAGTACGAAAGTTTCTGTGCCGCAAAAACCTAGATCTTCATCAAATTTTTAAGTCTGTCCTAACGTGGAAACTCAATAGACTTTTGCAATAGATAGCTTTCTTCCTTTCATAATTTTGAATTTTAAGACCCATATGTACATGTTTGTGGATGTATGCATGCAAATATGCATATTTCCTAAAAGGAAAAATGGTTGACAAACTACATTTCGGGCAATGACACCCTTCCGGCTCAAAGGCGGTCAGCTTTTATTATAATTACTATGTCTTTTTCGGGTCATAAATATACAAGTTTAGCATTAGTTTATGTATGAGTTCATTCTCATTTGTATGATGGGACAGGAAACCATATGATACGAACGAATATTCTGACCTGTGTAACTTGACATTGTCTTCTAAATAGTCACAAATGCTAGCATTATGTAAATGAATTGCTTCCGTCTTGATATCTATAAAGAATAGTTTAAAGCAACCTAAGCTTCATATATTTGGATGCTTGTTCTTAGGTTGAATGAAAACTATTTAATCATCTTTTTAACTTCTTGTGTAATGCTCAGAGCATCACTTTTATGAACAAAAGGTATGATTGTACATTGTCATATTTCAATCGATATTGTAGAATTTCCAAAGCATCATTTTGAAACAGCAGATTCCATACAACTTGAAAAAAGTTAGTCATTAAAGATCAAAAACAACTTCTTCATGCACTAGCTCCATTACCGTATTGCATACCTGTTGAGTTGGATTCAGGTTTAGAGTCGTTAGTCATTCTAATACTATTACGGTTGCCAACAAGTCAGGTTAACTTGCAAGTCTAGGAAGATATCTTACAGCAAGTCAGCAGATTAAGTTGACAGGGCAAGTGCATAACACAAAACTTTTTTGTTGGAAAAAAATGTTATATTTTTGTTGCATGAAGTTGTAGCATTTGCTTCACTTTTGCTTGCATATGATTCATTTGACTATCTCATCTAACTTCGTTTGCATTTTTTATTGTATATGCATTCAAGAGCTTGGGAACTATTACACATCAAATAATTTACAATTTTATGCACGACAGAAGGGTAATACAAAAATATCTATACCATCTTAATTGGTCCATTTTCTACTTTTTATTTCTTTGCTAGAAATTGTAATAAAATTTATGGATTACTGTTTACTTTTTTTCACTCTTTTTGTTTGGAATTGTCAGCTAAACTGTGTAGAGGTTGCAACTTTATTTTCAAAATGACATATCACTAAAAGCAAGAAAAAGAATCATTCGTGAAGTAGGATAAACTTGATTTGAAACATAAATCAAGTATCGTTTTCATCTTCAAATATGCATCATGATGTCCCTAAAGTCATTTCTGCCTGCTGATTGTTTGAGTGTCCTTCCAAAGCATATACATTGGATTATATTTTATCATTTCGCAGTGTGTAACTGTCGCCGTATTGAAATAGGGATTTATGATCTATTCTTTTGATCCAGAAACTTATCCTGAATATTTACCAAGGGCAGAAAAATTATACCTTTTAATTTTTATAAAGGGGTGCATAAACATTACTTGAAATACGTACTTCACTGGCCAATATAGAAAAAAATATAGATTTTTTTCTAATGTTAAAAATAGACCTCGATTACCTTTCGCATAAGTTTGCCACAAATAATTTTTTGAATAGGATAGTGGAAACCTTGTTGTTTGGGTCGAAATACAGAAAAGCTCGAATATAATGAATCTGTCGAGATCACCAAATTAATAGGTTATATCCAAAATTCATTTTATCCGAAAATCCGAAGCTAAACTTTTTTGGCCCAGTATGACTCTCATTTATCAGTAGCACGTGAGAATTGATCATGATTGACTCTGGCATATTAAAAGTTTTAAAAGTTTCCTGCATCTGTTTTATTTTTTAATTGCACATGTCACGATACGCATTAGATCCCTTGGTAAACACTCTCCCCCCCCCTCCTCCTCGTACAAATGCCCTCTCCCCCCCCAAAAATGCCTGCAAGGACTTAGTTCGCAAAGCATACTAAACACTATGCCCAGGGAGCATTTACCGTAGGCTTACACTTGTATAGTAGAACTTCGAGGGAAAAAAGCTATATATATATATGTACACTTTATTTTTATGCGCGATGAACGCTTTTTGAATTGAGTACATACAATAGAGCCGCAAAAATGAGAACTTTCCAACTCAAAAAGAATGCAGCAAGTAGCAAAATAATGATCCACTTCAATTCGATATCTGTCGAAGGAATGCCGAAAAAAGGAGGAATAGTGATTTTTTTCCCTGCTATACCGAGAGTCTCTTCAACAGTCTTTAGAGGGTTATTCATGTTGTTGCTTCCTTGACTGACTCATGAAATTTGAAAAAAATCGAGTGTTATAATATGAATCAGATGAAATTCCAACCTCGGCTTTATTTTTTTAAATCAATGAATACGGAGTACTTACATGCAGCCAAACATTTCAGCATTCGACTAAAATTATTGAGCTGAACAAACATTCAATTTTTTATCGCAAAAATACAGCTAAATGGGGATATTTAAAAAATGCAGATTTACAACGATTTTCTCGTAAAAAGAATTAAAATGAGTTCAAGTAAATCTATTAGCAGCGAATAATAAGGCGTCTCTTCAACTTGAAATTTTAAAAGTTTGATTCATAATATCTTCCTACAATTAAGCACTGTTCACAACGGAAAAAATTGCTTAAAGTTTACGTTGATCTGTTAATTATTTTTCAGTGCAATTTTCAAATAATTTATTTTATTATAGTTTAATCAAAATAGTCAAATTTTATTATAAAAAAAATAACAAATTCACTTTATTTTTCAAGCCCTGATATTTATTTATTTTTCTAATTTTGAACTTGCATTGACGCACTCAGTGAAGTACAATTAAATGTAAAAAACTTCCAGATTACGTGACTTAATTTTTAAGTGCCTTTTTACAAGAGTCATCATACAGCAATTCGAATGGTTGAAGTTTCAATTTTCTTTCTGTGATTAGTAATTAGGTCGGGAGTGATTCGAAGAAAAAAATATTTCGACGCAGACACAATTAGAACAGTTCTCAATTTAGTAATCGCATACCTGCTCTGGTCAGATTGTCGATTACGAGGTGGTTGGGACCGATTTACCGGTCTATTTCTTTCCTGTAGCCTAGGATCATTATCTTGAAGAATTTCGCCATTCAAAATATGAACTACAGTTGAATTGGAAATAATTAAATGTTATATGTTAACATACAAAAACGCAGAACCTACGGCGTATCGACAACTAACCCATTCGCACTCGTAGCCTTTTGAAGAAAAAAGAAGTCGCTTCGAGCCCGTCGTAATGTATATCAGTACAAGTAATGAAATGTACGTTGAGTAGGAATATAATCGAAAGCACTTGCGCCGTAAATTAGGCATCAGAATCTAACTGTTTGTAAATAAAAACTAATGAAGATTAAATACGATTAATCCACCAAACCAAACATGAAAGTACACAAAAGGGCTTTCTTAGGACTGGCACCTAGAAGAGAATAAATATTGAAATTAGAAAGCATACATTTAAGAAAAATCAAATATACCCAGATGATGATATTAAAGTAGATCTTGATGAGCATAACAAAAATACACAATTTTTTTCGCGCATGAATAATATTTAGAGAAAAAAGTAACCATGGAAACTTTAATGAAGCTATTTAAAATTGAAAGTACATGGACATTTATATGCTATTAAAATATTTATCATTATTGACATGACAAAAACTGAAAAATACTTAAGAAAATTCATCTTTAAAGTATTAAGAACCTAAAAACTTTTGTCATCAGCACTATGAGAAGTGGGATGCAAGCTCTGGGGGACAAATAAATATCTACCCAATCTATGCTGCACATCTTGTGCAATAACCGATCTACATATAAGCAGTCTAGTCTATATAAATCATTGTATACCAGTCAGCCTGTCAAGACTAACGAATCGTATCAAGTGTAAACTAGAAAACCAGAACAATATAACATAGAGATACTACACGTTCAATACTTTCCATTAATCTTAATTCATGTGTTGACGAGAGTGAATCTTGTCAACATTTTCAACCTAACCTTGCACATACAAGCCGAATTTAATCGATATAATCACAAATCTCTGAAAGAATCGTAGATAAATAAACAATACACGGCGAAAACATATTAGATCCTGACATGCGCCCCCCTCGCCGTGGATTCCATTCGCTCCTGAAATCGACTTTTAAAATCATCCACTAGATCTTGACAATTTATTAAGTTTTCTTCGGGTTCCCAGGAATTGTCAGAATCAGGATATCCTCTCCAAGATATTAAAAAATGATGTTTTCCACGAATCTTCTTCACGTCCAAAATATCTTCTACTTCATAAAAATCGCCATTATCATCGATATGTACTGGTGGAGATAAATAACGCTTTCGATCAGGAAACTTGGACATTCTATGACGAGATAACAGAGATATGTGAAAAACATTATGCAATCTGGACATGTTAACCGGAACTTGTAACTTATATGCCACTGGACTGATTTTTTGAATAATTCGGTATGGTCCTAGATGCTTCCAATCGAGTTTTGCACAGGGTCTCCTTGTCTTGATATTTTGCCTATTGAGATATACAAAATCACCAACTTGATATTCTTCAAAACGCCGTTTTTGATCCGCAAAGTGTTTAGACGACTCGCTCGTAATTCGCAATTCTTCCTTGATGATTCCCACTGTTTCACGAACTGATTTGATGTAATCCTGAACTGTAACTGGTGACTCTGGAAGTAGTTCTGTCGATCCATCTAGAACAGGTTCATAACCATAATTGGCACAGAAAGGTGACATGTGAATACTGGAATGGAAACGTGAGTTGTAGCACAGTTCAGCCATGGGTAAATTCTTAAGCCAATTCTGCTGTTGTTGATCTGAATAAATCTGTAGGTATTGTTCTAGTTCTTGATTTACGCGTTCTGTTTGTCCATCCGTTTGCAGATGATAAGCCAAAGATAGTGATTGCCCCACACCATAGTTCTTTAATAAACTCGACCAAAATTTTGAAACAAAAATAGATCCGCGATCTGATACGATGTCACGGGGAAAACCATGAATTCGAACAATATGTTCCATAAATAAATCCGCCAATTGAAATGAATTAATATTTTTTGTGCATGCAATGAAGTGACTCATTTTGGTGAAACGGTCTACTATGACCAAAATAGAGTCTACTCCCCCCACCAACGGTAAGTCTGTAATCAGGTCCATCAAAATTGAATACCACGGACGGGGCGGAATAGGTAAGGGCATTAATAGTCCAGCCGGTTTCTTACGTTCCGGTTTTGCGCAGGCACACATTTCACAGGAGTTTACAAAAGAAGCACAGTTGCAACGATAAGTGGGCCACCAATATGAACGCAATATCAATTCAAAGGTCTTTTTTACTCCAGGATGACCCGCAAAAGGGGAATCATGACACGCTGTTGATATGTCTAATTTTATGGATTCAGGTATAACAATTCGGTTCCAAAACATCAAACAGTCATCAACAACTCGATAATTTTTATCTTCATAGTTTTGTGCTAACGATCCATCTTCGGCTTGGTCTAATTTTATACAATCCAATAATGTTGGTTTATCTGTTGCGTGTGTTGCTCCTAATAGAAATTTATCCTTGGACAATAATACTTGCTCTTGGTTTTTAACATGCATATCTTCAGGTCTAAGTTGATAGTCAATGCGCTGACTTAATGTGTCGGGTTTTTCGCCTTGAACGCCCAGCCGAAAAATAATCTGAAAATTAAAATCAGTTAAGAATAATGACCATCGTACCTGACGTCGGTTCAGCTTTTTAGACGTTGAAAAATGTAACAGGTTCCGATGATCCGTATATACTTGAATAGGTTCTGCATTGCTTAACAGAAATGGTCTCCATTGGTAAAAGCATGCTACAATTGCTAATAGCTCCTTATCATGTACTTCATAATTTATTTCCGGCGGCGAAAGTTTTCTTGAATAATACGTAATGGGACACAAAACTCCATTATGTTCTTGTGAGAGTATTTCACCAATCGCAAAGTTGGAAGCATCTGATTCGACAATGAATGGACGAGAACTGTCGGGATGGTGTAATAAATTGGCAGTCTTAAACGCTTGTTTTAATTCTCTGAAAGCCCTTTGACATTCTTCAGACCATATAAAAGGTTGATTTTTCTTCAAAAGTAATAGCATCGGAACAATAATACTTGAATACTTTGGAATGAACATTCGATGAAAATTCGTAAACCCTAAAAATGATTGCAATGTCTTCACATTTGTTGGGGTAGGCCAGGTATCTATGCTTAATATTCGTTTTGAATCCATTTCAATACCAGTATCAGATATAATGTATCCCAGGAATTCAATCTTTGTAACGGAAAATATGCATTTTTCAAATTTGGCATATAACTTATGATCATATAGTCGTTTCAAAATACTTTGAACATGACCTTGATGTTGTTCTAAATTTTTGGAATATATCAATATATCGTCCAAACATACAATACAAAAAACGTCCAGAAACTCATATAAAATTTCGTTCATCAAATTTTGGAAGACAGCAGGGGCGTTGGTTAAACCAAATGGCATTACTCAATACTCAAAGTGCCCAAAGCGGCAACGAAAAGCGGTTTTCCACTCATCCCCCTCTTTTATTCGTATCAAATTATAGGCACCTTGTAAATCAATCTTAGAAAATATGCGAGCATGCGAGAATTTATATAACATTTCATGTATTAAGGGTAACGGGTACCTATTCTTGATAGTAACTGCGTTTAATCCCCGATAGTCTATTACTGGTCGCAATTCTCCGCTTTTTTTTTGACGAAAAATATAGGGGCTCCCGCGGGGGATGTGGAAGGTCGAATAAAACCTTTCTTTAATTCCGTATCCAGATAATCTTTCAAAACTTTTAATTTGGGTTCAGATAAGGGGTATATTGGACCCCAAGGTACCTTTTGTTCAGGTATTATGTTAATCTCCATATCATATTTTCGATGTTCTGGTAGGATATCAGCTTCAGATTTTGAAAACACAGATCAATATTCACAGTATTCTGGGGGTAATTTTTTCTGAATTTCATTTAATTCCTCATCTAGGTTTGAATCAAATTTGGGTATTTTGGCAGGATTATCATCGGGTAGTATATCATCATTCTCGGTACTAAAAATTTCATAATTGGAATTCAAATTCAAAAGGGGTTCATCAACATTCGAACTCGTGGTGGGTGCATTGACAGGCAGTTGAGCCACTTCTGCTCCACTCGTACACCCCTTGCACATAAGACTGTGCGCTTTGAAAATATCCATTTCTAGTGTTAGTTTTTGCCAATCAATTTTCGGATTATACTGTTTGAGCCAATCAATACCCAGAATAATTTCAGAATGGCTCGAATTGGCTACATATAATTTGAACTCAAATTCAATTTTATCGATCATTAATTTACCCATTATATAATATTTTATAGCTCCTGATGGTAATGGGGTGCCATCAATAACTTCGAAAATAATGGGACATTCAAGGGGGTGAAACTTCAATCCTAATGATTTTGCAAACTCATAATTCATCAGAGAACGATCACACCCCGAATCAACTAGAGCACATACATTAATTTTTCCCATTTCACTATCTCCAATTGAAACTTTAACTTAGAGTCGTTTGAGTTTACTCTCCGGGGTCATTGCAATTAATTCACTTCTTTGATCAGGAATTTTAATTTTCATAGAATTATATCGTAGGGTATTTAACGGACTATTACAGGAAGTTAAGTCATGAGAATCAGACCCACAAAATAAACAGATTATACTGTCTTCATTATTACCTCGAGTCGACCCAATAATGTCCTGAATATCATTTCTATGATGACGACTCTTACTACGACTCTTCCTTTTCTCAGTTAAATTTGACATGCCCCGGTTCTCCACAATAGAGACAAAGGTTTTCTCTAAATTGCCTTTCACGTTCAGCATTAGATAATGGACCACGAGACATTCCAATCACCATATCATCAACTTTATTATTAGCCGTTTGAATATTGTTAGCAATAAAACTTGATTGAAATTTTTGTTCTGTTCGAATTTCCTGCTTATATTCCATATAACGATTATCGATCCGAGCAACTAAATCATAGAATTCTTCAATGGTATTTGGGCGGTCATGATTACACAGAGAGCTCTTTATCTCATGATTTAATCCTTTTTAAAATATTCCTATTAACGCTGCTCCAGACCACCCTAATTCCATAGAAAGCCGCTGGAAATCGGAAATATATAAACTGGCTGAACGTTTCCCCTGCTTTAACTCTAATATTTCGAATTCAGCTTGCCGCGGACGGTTAATATCACCAAATGTAACAGTAAACATTCTCTCAAAGGATTCAAAAAAGTTTAAGATTGCATGGTCCAATTCCAAAAACGGCATTATCCATTCGAATGCTGTGCCTCGTAAAAGATTAATAGCAAATAACACCTTTGAATTTTCTGAAACAAAGCGAGAAGGTTGCGCGCGAAATATCACTTTCAACTGAAGTATAAATGCCTTCGATTTCTTTCGATCACCAAGAAATGCATCCGGAATTAATATTTTTGGTTCGCGTTCCGTGCGTATGTCTGTAGTAACACGCGATGATTGTTCCGTTATTTCCGCCTGCCGTTCTTGAACACTCATTGTTAATTGCTGTTGTAGGATCTCAACTTGCTGCATTAATTGTCAATTCTGTAGAATTAATTGCTGCACCAACTCCGTAGAAGTATTTTCACTCATTCTCTCATCAAACTGTCAAGACTAACGAATCGTATCAAGTGTAAACTAGAAAACCAGAACAATATAACATAGAGATACTACACGTTCAATACTTTCCATTAATCTTAATTCATGTGTTGACGAGAGTGAATCTTGTCAACATTTTCAACCTAACCTTGCACATACAAGCCGAATTTAATCGATATAATCACAAATCTCTGAAAGAATCGTAGATAAATAAACAATACACGGCGAAAACATATTAGATCCTGACACAGCCACACCACATATTAATCCATAAAAGTATTATTTAGAAAACAGTCAAGTGAGCAAAATATTTTCTACTTTAATGTTTCCATGATTTTTAATGAAAATAACTGTGTATAAACTTTTTATCTCTTTTGTTGAAAAATATGCAGTTGAGAAAGTGCTTAGCTGTGCGCATGTATTGTGACGCACAACAAAACAGGCAAACAATGCAAGAGAGTAACAGTTCAAATGTACATTATATCTTGATCTGTGTTGTAAGAAGTGATTATACTTCTCCAACACATTACTATTTTTAGACCTATTGTGTGACTAGCCACTTATTGAGAATGTGACTAGCATAAAAATAATGTTCCAAATAGGAACACCTGCAGCTAAAATAGAAAAAAGGAATTAATTTATTATATAAGTTTATTCCTGAAATGGTTGTAGTAATTGAGGGTAAATAGCAATGTTGTCTCCAGAAATTGTAAAAAAATTTGTAGTTGTATATCGCACTCTCAAATATTTTGTGCTGATTTCTGAGAGGGCTGTTCAGTTTTCTCTCTAAATTCATGGAAAGAAGATGTTTATAACTATATTAATATTCATAAAACTGTTGCCTCACAGTACCATGTCATGAATTGTGCTTTCTGTGCACTGTATTTTCATTTTCATTGAACTAGATTTAGCTCAAAATATATGAAGGAAAAGACAATTTAGTTTTTATGTTTCAAACTCAGCGTACAAAAAATATTGCCTGTTACAAATTGAGATATGAATATAATGTTTCAAAGTAGTATTTTTTTCAGCTGAATTAAAACATGAATAAATGCTGCTTTAAAGTGACTTTACAATTTTAATCACACTTTAACTAAATATCTTAAAGCTGATAGTACTGAAGCTTGTCCATACCAATGTAAATCATAGTAAATATACTACCAGAATTGTGAAATCTTTTCATGACGTAAGACATGCCGATATATTTTAAAGAATCAAATGAACCGTCATTTAAACACTTTGTCTTGACTACATGTTTTGTTCTTGATAGGAACTGCATCAGTAGTATCTTAACTCCTGGATAGCATGCATTCTTGTGCAGAAGGGATCCTCAACATTCAATCAAATTAAATGAACATTACATTCAACCATTTAATGCTTTTTTTCTATATCGATCTTCCATTAATAAAGGAATGGATCCTTAAAAGATTTTTTTATCCAGCCACAGTTATGGGAAAATGTCAATAATGAATTTTTGAATCGTATTTCTGAAACAATTGAGTTCATCTTTTAATTTCCCTAGAAATATTTTTAGTTATCTAAATTTTCATAAGTTTTTTTAGCTTTGAACTTGATAAATAATTTTTCCTTTCGTGCTGAATAAAATCTACATCAAATCTTGATTCTCTCGATATATTTAAATTGGCCTTTCTATTTCTTATCATTACAGTAATGGATGCAACTTTTCATTAAATAATTTTTTTACCTTTGAAAAGAAACTTCAAAGGTTATCATATTTGGCCAATATGATAAAGCGAAGAGACAAATCGTGGTCAGCACATGGAAATGCTGAAATATGAATGCAGCTCCAAAAAAATCAATGTTTAACATAAATTTTTCCTCTTCGAAGAAAGATTAAAAAAAATGAGCAACAGTATAAAAAACAATTTGATCGTTTTGTATACGTTTGAATCGTATATGCATTTTTATGACTACTTTCAAAGGTCAATATCGAGATTCAGTTTAGGTTGTATTCGCAGTAAAGGCGGAGCTTCTCCTTCTTGCATGGCTTCAGGAGTACTGGCATCATTAGCATAGCCTACTGTCACTGTGTGTGGGCCTTGACGATACCCCCCAAATGCCTGCGAAAAACCAGAAAATTAGCCCTGTTGATAATACATTTAATAGTATTTTCGTACCGAAAGAAAGCATTTTTTTATTGCAAACGCTGATTGTAGTAAAAGTCAAATTACAGAGTAAACCTCGGATATAACGAATCTGCTGGACTACCCAATTGATTTGCTATAGCCGAAATTCTTTATAACCGAAGCTGAACATGGCACACTATGGCTACATTGTTGATTTGTTATATGTGAAGATTAGATAAAACGAAAATTTATTATATCTGATGTTTCTTATCCTCCAAAAAGAACACATTTTATAATAGCAATTCTAACACTAAAAAAGGCAAACTTGTAAATAATTATGTATTCATAACAAAAAGTACATATAACTCCATGGAATTGGTCAATTTATACATGTACATCGACAGATTCAATTTGTTTTTCAACAAGTTGGATATTATACATTTCGATAGAATCCGTAATCAGTAATATTGACTCATCTTAAATTAATGTCACTCAGATTTCTTTATAACTTAAATGCAGAATTCGATAGTAAGGCTGAGATACTGAACAGAAAAAACATCCCTGATAGCAGTTCATGCTTTAAATTTGTTTTGTATGAACAATAGAACTAAACTTTGAATTAAACTTAAGAATAAGGTAGCCAGTATGTGCTATTTTGGTAGTTACATCCTCACTAAGGTAAAAATACTTTAAAATTGGATGACTTGTAAATGAACAATTGGCTGGACTCACCTGCAAATTCCCAAGTCCTTGCCTCCTCACAAATGCTACCAGTCCTAATCCAGCAGTAATAGACCGTTTTCCGCCTCTACTCTTTTTCCCTATATCAGAACAAAAAGTATTAAAACTGCTTGATTTGTATGGATGGTTCACAATAAAATAAGTTTATAGTACACAGCGCTGTAATGAGAGGTCCATATGAATGAAAAATTATATTTAGATTCAAGTACACAATTATACATTATAGAATTTTTCTAGAGACTTGCTTTGCAACCATGTATACAAATAATAGCTAGTATACTGGATTGCATATTGTGCTAGCCTGCATCAATATAAATATATATATATAAAACTAGGCATAGCTAGAGAAGTTAAAAGTTATTACATAATGACACCAATTTAAACTCAAACATCCTAAACTAAATAAAGCTGTAATCAATAATTTAAAAAGAGTAGAGATATAAGTGTTTTGTTTTTTTTGTACGTTGTGTGAAATCTTTCGAAACTTTATGTTGTATGTCGACTCAAAAACTCTTTCTCATCAATCAAAGCCCGAAGTCGATTTAAGTAAATTATTGTGGTTCAAGAGTTCAATAGATATCAATAATTTAGAAGAGCTAAATAATCAATCGCAGAAATTATGAAAGGGCACAATAGGAATACTTATTCAGCTAAAAAAGTGAAGCACTTCTGATTTCAAATCGGTTTACTGAATAAAACGCAATCAAATACAGAAAAAATTAATTTGCACAACTTTTAATAAAACTTCAACTTCTGCTGCATTTTCTCGCAGCAAAATTTGAAATTCCATCAAATGATGTCAAGACAGTAACATATTCAAATTTCCAAAAATATTCGATAATTATGTTCACACATTAAGTCACTTAAGATCTAGCAAAATTATATGGGCCACCGAATCAACAATTCATTACATCCAAAATTTCTATTATCCGTGAATCTGAAGCTGAACTCAACACAATATAAATCTCTCACTTATTTGTCACGAAAAATTCGTTTTTGGCGAATTTTTTATAGTCGAAGTTTATGGTACACCCATGCCTTACTATAATTATTTGTGATTACCAGGTTTCTCTTCATCTCTGGCCCCCTTTGTGACTTGTTTTTCGACTTTCGAAAGGGCACGAGTTTGTGCAGCAGGAGACTCGCCAAATCGCTCTAAATAATCGCACAAATCTGCCTATAAAACAAAACTTTCTTTGTAAAAAATTGCTCTGTGATATTATTCCAAAAGGACTTAAATCCCTGAAACAGAGTTTTATTGTAAATTTCTAATGCAGCCCTAAAAAAGGCAAAATCATACGAATTAAATTGACTAAGGCCATTGCTGGGCATGATTGGATAAGACTTTTATGGTTAGTTTGTGCTTATGTAACCTGCTCATAAACAACTACCGGTGGGTCCCTTAAGAAAATTTTTGACAGTACTTTTAACTAAATTAAAATTCTTTAGAATCTAGAATAAAAAATTCACTCCCCGTTCTAAAAATTTCAAAGCTCAACATCTTTTAACTGTACGTACATGTATATAGGCATCAATTTTTACAAAACTTTCTTGCAAAATGCACATACTATTGATATATGGCAAAATCCCACTACTGTAACTTTATAAACATTTTTTGAAAGGTTTTCAATCGTGACTTCTGGATCTAGTTGAGCCAATTCAGAGCATTTGGGACTGAAATATTATAAAGCTTGAATTCTAGAGAAATCAATACACTAAATTGGATAGAAAATTGATTCACTTCATGAAAGCGCTAATCTTAAAATAAGAGCGTTTTATTCAAATTCATTGGTTGGTATTCTGTGATCATGGATTTTAGGTCTGATTAAATGATAAAGCTTTCAAAAAACAAGGAAAATTTTTATACAGAGCAATCTAAGTGTTAACCTCAAACTCTTCATATTCTTCTTCAAATGAAAGGTCAGGCAAGCAATCCGGTAGCAACTCCGAAGCTTGAGATTCAAACTCAAACAATGTCTGAAGGAGCAAAGAATAATTTTCATTTTAACAAAATAAAGGCCTCTAATAAAAATAGTGAATTTAAAAATTTCAAGGCTGAGGTATAATTATTGCATCATTAACCCTTTGAGAAAGGTACGAATTCACTAATCTCAACAAACTAAGTTATTGCATAAACAGTTTTGGTCAGTCTACTCTAAAAAAAATAAATCAGATAGTATACAATTATATAGGCAGTGTGAAAAATTATTACATGTTTAAGACATATTAATATTTATAGTTTTTACCTTCCGCAATAAGGCGGCTTCTGATTCTTCATTTAATTTATCTGAATTCAGCAGAGCAAGCATTTCTCGTTTGAAGATTCGCATTGAATTCGACGCTAAAATAACGCATTGCTGCTTAAACAGCCCACTGATTCCAGCTTCAATCAAGGTCAACAATTCAGCTCTACGTTGACTACGCAATGAGCCACCAGAACTAAGTAACAAATACAGAAAAGTATAAAATCCAGGTATTTGGGAGAATCCGACTTGTAGAGATTTCAGTAGGTTCAACTTGGTGTTATGTCCAATGAGCATAAGTTCGTGCATGCTTCCTTCTTTTCCCCAATATAAAGCATGCCAAATTTCAAACTTCATCGCGGTCAATTTTACTAAGATTTGCTTCAAATATTGAAACCAACTTTTCCATCGAAGAGCTACAACTCAACTGCACTTGAAACTTAGTACGAGTATGTTCGACTGTTCACAATATGAATTAGCTTAGTTGTAGTATAATGATTGGGTCATTTTTTATATCTGCAATGCTAAGAGTAATGAATTAATTACACTTAGATTCTATAATATATTTTAGCATTTATTTAAATTTTTATAAATGAATTATTCGATGCTGCTAAATATATTGCAGCAAAAATTCATGAAGAACACTTGAAATTTAGTACTAAAAAAATGAGGAGAAACTGCTTTCACAGAGTTTTTTCAGTATATAACTCCAGGCAGAAGAGAACAAAAAAAGAGGACAAAAATATCAAACACGATATAAATTCAAAAACCACTAAAATTTCAAACTTTTTGAAAAGTGCTGACAACATAATTTTTAATGCTGCCAATCAAATTCCTATCCGATTAGATATATAGATTCCTCTAGTTAAGCACTACACATTCAGTTGATATTCTGCAAACCGATACTGTTAGAAACACTAAAAGTTATCAGTTAATCAAATATTTAAAATTAGTGATATCTTCATACACCAGCAAATGGAGTCAGTCAAGTGGCAAGGCAATAAAAAAAGAATAGACCACTTAGTATCAGTCTCAAGTTTCCTCCGGCTGGACGATTGAACTAAACGGCACCCCAATATATGTAGCTTACATGGCCTCTGAAAATTATCTATTCATCACATTTGAGCAAAAAAAGAACAATTGATATACAGAACAAAATTTACTTCACGTTTCTAGGAAATATGTAGGTTACATAGGTTAAGATTCTCTTAGGCACTTTGGCTGAAGTATTTGCTAAAGTCTCTAGTGTAAGGATGTCAAAGTTAGGAAGCACACAGAGCACACAGAGGAGAGAGAAAGATAGAGAGAGGGCAAGAGTAATATCAATTTTGAACCATATAAAATATAACCAACTTAATATTGTTTCAGAATAATATTCTAAGAACAATTTCTTTAACTGAGAGTCAATAAAGGCTACTACGCTAGTATGTGTAACCGACTAGCCAGTATCAATACAAACTTGCATGTATAATTGGTTAATACTATCTTTGACACTACTGAGCCTCAGCATTTCTTCAAATTGGGTAAAGGTATTATATTGAACATTATGTATTAAAACTCTAGCATTATAAAGCTCATTTTCCCATACCTGAAAGTGTTTCGATCAAAATTTTCCAATACTTTTTGCTGCATTGCATTCGCTCTAACCCCATAATTTCCAATCACCTTCCCTCTGGCTGCCGCCATCCGCCAAGCTCCTAGGGACCCCTCAGCCTCCGAAACACCCTCCGAAAAGGCTGTTTCCACTGCATGCAGCCCCACTAATTCTGATTGGGCCATGGGCGGTGAGGGAGCATTTTGATTGGCTGCCCAGGACGTTTTCAAACGTGGGGCAAATGTTGATGTAGTAGATGGTGTGGATACGGCAGTAGCCGAATCTCGAAGGAGAATAGAGGCATTTGCATAAGCATCAGGGGAATATCGAGGGTGCGGAATTGGTGAGACGGATAATGATATGTATTTTGAAAATTCTTTTTTGCTGTCCAGCTCATTCCATGCGGATTCAACTTCCAATCGGACTGCTTCCTATACATGTAAACACATGAGAAATAAAAAAGTAAGCTAAATGTCTTAGAAATAACTCAAAATTTAGTGCAAACAAAAAAAATTTTTAGTAAGAAAATAAACGGATTGGAAAAAACTTGAGAGGTACACGTGTTTTCTATAATATTACCGTTATATCGAACAAATGCACATAACATTATAATGCGTGCACAAGGAATTGAATTCGCGGATTCAAGAAAAGAGCTATATTTGTAGGAAGTGAACTCATCAATAATGTGGTGCTGATAAATGCAGTGGCATGGAATTTCTGTTTTAACAGCTCTGCTGGGAGAACTTTTGAACATTTGCAAATGACTTGATTTTCATTTGAAATATGCTAGTCGTATTGTACAGGTTTTTCTTATGATGGGAACAAAAACTTCGTATTTATAAAATGTTTATGATTTTTTCATTTTTCATTGTCCTCAAGATTCATATATTAAATTCATGATATCTGCTTCTGCAAATACATACTTCTATATTTTTCAATGTATGCAGACTCCCATTAATATACATTTCACGACAAAATCCTAGCTTTGTAAACTTAATCAAAATTTTATGCCATAACTAGTTCTTAGGATTTTGGGCAAAAAGGATTCATAGCTATTTTAATCATAAAAGGTGGAGGTAAAGTATACATCGCTAAACCTTTCACGACTATTCTGAACCTCCAGCAAATTTTTGTCTACATGACCTTTCATTATAAATGAACTTTTTGTGAACTGAAAAATCATTTTTAATTTTCATTAGCCTTTCATATATTCTAAGATAAGTGAAATATTTGTGTTCTGAAACTTTCAAAATAATTTCGCAGCAGTCACTGCACTTTTATCTCATTAAGTATGAGTGCTTTAGATTAGACTAAAATATAGGAGAAGCAAATTTTAGAGTTCAATATAAATCTTGTTACGCCACACCATTATTTGTTCAATATCAATATCCCTTTAGTCACCTAACTAGAAATCTATTTAATCTTCCACAAATTAATTGGAAATTAAACCTTTCTACAAATTGTAAATCAATTTGACCTTGCCTAAATTATTCTGAAATTTGACCTTGCAATAAAAATTAGCTAATTATGAACGGAAAAGTCACCAATCTGTTTTCATTCATCAAATTTTTCTCTTATTAGTGCCATCTTATTATTCTTTAACCATTCATGCCGATTAAAAATTTAGTGACCTATTCTACACTACCACCAATTCGGCAATAAAATAGGAGGTGCCCCTTGTTTTAATACAGTAAACATCGGATATAATGAATTTGCTTAAAACGGATTTGCAATTATATTTTAGCCAGTAAACGAAAATGTAAAATTGTGCTCAAGTTCATCAGAATTTTGAGTGCAACAAATTTATTTGGTGGCCCCAACATATTCGTTATATCCAAAGTTTACTGTAGCGCTATAAACATTTAGTTAAAACTCACCGTGATTTGTTCAATATCCATATCCGGTTCGCATTCATGCACAACTACTAAAAGAGGCATGGGATTTGCTTCCGATAAATTGTCTTCTTTTCGCTTTTCCATAGCTAAGCGCTGAGCAAAAATAGCTTTCAAAGAACTTATATTTGCAGCAATACATCTCCCTAAATCACTTCGGTAGACATTGACAATCACTACATCGGCGACTTCTGTCTGTAAACAATCAGGCAATTTTTTAAAGTTATTTTTCAAGATTGAATGAGCAATTCTGTAAAAATTTCAACTGAAAACCTGATGAAAGAGTAGAATATGACACTAAATTATATCTAACCTTCTTTAACCTTTCAAAACTATTCTAAAATTTGGACATTTTAAAATCCTATTTTTCAGCAATTTAACAAATGTTCTATATATTTAAAAATAGGATAAGCGATTTAGATCCTTGTAGGATAAATTGCAGCATTTTTTTTCATTGTGATATGACTCATTTAGCTTTGCACTTCTCTTAAGATGCTTTACAAAAATTCATTCTTTACAATGAGAAATCAAAGTATCTCAAATCTCTATTTTATTCCTGCTAATATAATCAATAATATTTTTGTTTTGTAAAATAAGAAGAAAGTTGAATATATGCAATAAAAATATTGCAATAATGTGGGTTGCTTGCATCGATGTTTAGATGTGGTACCACTAATATTTGAGAATAGTTAAAGATATTTGAATTTTGGTATTGATGAAAATTAAAATGAACCAAAATAATAAAATTACCATAAAAATTTGAAAAGAACTAAATTGGTTTTGAGGTTACATTGCATAATTGTGAATTAAAAAATAATAAATTCATTTCAAAAGCTCCAATGTGATGGTAATTTATTAGTGAATTTCCATATTTCTTTACAAAATACAACTCTAACATCACTTTTTAGTGTAACGCATTTTGTGCTCATCAAATCTCATGATAAAAATAAATCACAAATATGTCCTCTGCATCTTACATAAAAAATTTATCACTTTTATAATGAGCTAGAACAAAATAAGGGTAAAAATAAAGGTCACCTTGGGTCCAATAAGTGCCAAATAATAAACTCATTTTCATAAGATATTTTGTGCAAAATTGGCAACTTCTGTAATACCTCTATGAGATTTTAAACAAAAATCTCTTTAAAATGTAGAGAAGATAAATGCGTACCGATATTGCAGCTATCTTTGCTTCTTCCTCAGAAGTGACACCATCGCAATTTAGCACAATGATGCCTGGTGAACCGTCCATTACAGCAGGCGAGGTATCTCCTTCAGCAGCTAACTGATTTGACACTTCGAAATTGGTGCCGAATGCACTGTTTAGGAGTTTATTCTTTCTGAAGCTTTTGCAGCCAACAGCAACAACCACTCTCGATTGTTCGCCTGTTCTCGATGCAAGACTAATTAGGTCTCTGTTCGCAGCTAACTTACCAGACTTGTCCACTAGTAATATTGATCTCGATTCAATTATTGAAATCAATCCTATTAAAAACATTACTTTTACTACATCAGGTAAAGCCATATTTTCTCGAACTATTTTGTGCTTGAGCTCCAAATATATATGATTTTACTAGCACTTTTGCTATTGATGAGGAAAGCGCAATAGGAAACCGTAGGACAAAAGATCAATCGTTATACCGGACTTCAATGAGTTAACTATGCGTTCAATAAATGCATTAAAATTTGAAGTTGATATGTTTCGATTGTAGGGTTGGCACTATCGATGTACGTACATGCAATCTACGTACACGTAATCTATGTTCATTCTACGTTTATGTATCTTCTCACGTACTATGATTTAAGAAATACTAACGTACATGTACGTACTGCCCAAATTGAACCTATTAACTTGAAAAAATGAAATTGAAAAGCTACATGGACTGCATCGATTCCAGCCGTGATGAATGGTTAAAATATTCTGGAACTAATTACACTGGCTCTTTACTATAGCACTGCTCAAGTAAGCTACATATTCGGAGTTCATTCACCCTATCACAATGTTTTGCTGATACAAAACAGATAAATTAGAACACATCAAATAGTAATAGAAACTTTAGGAAGTCAATCCAAAACTGACATCTACGTATTATTATACCAAGCTCAATTCAAACAGAAAACAAATCAGTTTGTGAATTGTCAGATCAAAAAGTGCAAATAGCAATATCAAAAATTCTGATTATGATAGCAGACATAAACTTTTTTATCATCATATTCAAGCGCAACAATGTTTTTATTGTTTATGATTCCTTAAGCATGTCTATTATACGAATAGACGTGGTTAAAAATTTCCTGTACTAAATAGCTTTAATTTCTTTATGTTTTGATTTGTAATTACTCCATGTCCCTTTGTTCACTAATATATTTAAAAGGTGTTTGTTGAGAAAAAATGTAATTGTTGTTTATCAACATTAAAACAGGGCTGCAGTTGTTAGGACCTGACCAGCTATAGTCGCGCGTACTTAACCGATATATACTTCCTTTATGTTGACAATTCCTGAGGAGT
>JAULBW010055758.1:0-52621 GCA_032358265.1 Vaucheria bursata
TAATTACACAAATCTCTCTGAATCGTACCGCAGCTACAAACAGAAATAGTACTTTAGGAAGTTAATTCCTAACACTTGCATGCATGTGGAATAAGTTGTAGGATGTTGACAAGATTTACTCTCATCAACACAGATAGTAAGATTAATAATATAGTAGTATACGCGTAATATTCTGTGCTTCTTGTGCATCCTGGTTTCTTGGAATATACGTACATACAATTCATTGGTCTTGATATTGTGTCTCAGCTACTAATATACTAGTATACGTATGATTTTCAACTTGTGCTGCTTTATTCATTGATATAACTGTCAGTTATATATAATATTTTTTAGATCTATTGTGCAACCTAACAAGTTCTAAATCTAAAGTTCATTCTTGATATTTTTGGTGTAGTTGCACTTAAAACATTTTGAAATGCCATGTAACCAATTAAAAATATTCTTAATCTGCTTTCACATTCTTTATGACAAGATTGCCACTATAAACTTGGTTTAAAGGGGTTCTTAAGATGTAATTTCATTTATGCAATTACAGAGCTTTGGCTCTACATTTTCTGTACTATTTCTAATAACTTCTTTCTTACTTTCATCCATCTCTGTGAATACACTATCTCCAATATCATGGTCTCTGACTGATATAACAATTGGGTCACTCCTAATCTTCAATAATAAACCAGCTTGTTTTTTATATTTTCTTTTATTGCTTTGCCTTACCATTCATTTTTGCTTCTCCATTTTTTTATTTCTCTACAAGTATAGTATGCGGTCTTTCAGTTTCATTTATTTCAATACATTATAAGCCTGACACTTTTTATAAGCATCTTATTTCTTTTTTTAGCATCATGGAACTTTGCTCCTACTTTATAACTTTTCTCTTTTGCCTTTCTAAATTATTTTTTTTCTTTTCATGTGTATTGGCACTGTCTCTGCATTGCTTTTTATTTTGCTTAAAAATAAGTATTATCATATGCTTGCTAGTTTTTTGAGTTTCATTGGACTTTCTTCTGGCTTTGCTTTTGCATTATTTGTTTTATTCTGCTGTATTGCATGATGATTTTGGTCCATGTCCTTTGCTTTCATTAACACTTTTGCACTATCTTTTAAGATTGTCTAATTTTTGGTCAAAAGTTAATTTTTTTATGTTTCTGTTGGCTCATTACCAATTTTACTCAAAACTCTTAAACGTTTTCAGCAATTACTAATTTTTCTACTAGCTGGTATAGAGACTATTACACCTTAGTGTGTTGCATTGTCTTGGAAAGTGATAAGAGAATCAATAAGAAAATCAATAGAGAGATTTAGGGTATATATCTTAAAAGGAAATCAATAATATGAGACACAGTGGATACTAACTGAAGAAAGTACGGATATTTGATCTCTGAAATTACTTTGCTAAAACTTTTCAGTATAGATCTTCAGAAACACTTTGAATCTGCACTTTTTCATTTTCATTGAATTTCTGGTATAGTTGCTGAATGTATTTGTGCCAATTAGTACTTGATCTGTTTATAAAATTTGAGTCTTGTCATGTAAGGTGTAATTAAGGCATAGAGACTAGGCATAATACTTCTGACCCATCACCTGATTTGACTTGACTATTCTAAAGATTTGTTGCAGCAGCACCCATTTAAGATGGAACCCCATCTTCTGTTCACAGAGAGACTAATTAAACAAAGGTGCACTGCATGTTCTGGTTCTGTATATTTTTTTAATACAATTTGCAGGCCAGTATTTGAACTGTCTCAAAATTTTAGCTTAGTTTTATTGCTTGTTTCCTTTTGCTTTCCAGTTGAAACTGATAGTTTTATCTGCAGTGCTGTTAGCCTCAGCAAATACCTCAACAGATTTCAACTCAAAGTCTAACTGTTGACAAAAACAAATACAGAATAGAACAAAAGAAAACAGACCAGGACCTGCAAGTATATAGGTTATTAACAAAACTAGAATGCAAGACCACTATGACTACTTGCATAATCAGAAGTGAATCTTCTAATTAATGTACTTCACAGTTTAAGCTCAACAATGATTTGTCATAAATTATTGTCAAGTTCAACAATGACTTACTACTTTCAAAATAATTATATCTAACCAATTTTAGTCTTTATTGGATGCAACAATCCTAAAACAAGTGCTCACATGAACTCTTGAACTTAGAACTGCAGGACAGTTTTCATATCAGGTAAGGCAATTACTTTATGCACAATACAAGTTCTGTGAATGAACCACCTTGATACAAGCTTTGGAACTGCAGTACTATGTTGATTCTGCCACAATGCTGGTTGAACTAATTGGTAATTTAGCATTTGCTAAATTAAATAGGCACCACCATGTCAAATTTATGGAAGAAATTCAATTGCTGTTTGCTGCAAGAGTTTCAGAGTACCATCTGCTTTCATATGTTTTCAGGATGATTTAATTGCACACCATTACAAGTGCACTATAACACTTTGATTTTGTAAAGATTTTTGTTGTATGGAGGCCACCTATACCAATATATATCATCCGTATCAATACAGCCGCAAATGTATAAACACTAGATGCTTGTGCAAAGTCAAGTCCAAAGAAAAGATATTTACCGGCTTCATTATTCCTGTGATATCTAAAGCAGTTGCTTCATTGCTAAAAAAGCTGAGTATGTATTGATGGTACATATCCAGCAAGGTGTTAAGAGAGAGGAGGAAAGGATACTATAATACAATATATTTATTGGTATTGTTAAGAGAAAGGAGGAGGTGATACAATCATATAATATATTAGCTGGTATCTGAGGTGGGGTGAATGCCAATGTAGGCAGAGAGAAAACAGCAAATGCAAAAAGATTTACTAAAATATAAAAGTTTTGTTAAACTTATGAAGAGTGAACTGAAAAATAATAGAGAACAAATTAACATGTCCCCGCTAGCTCCTGTGGTATACCCTCTTAAAGTGCCCTTAAAACTGGCTCTCCGGTGAATCTTACTGCATCTTCTAGTCAATAAATAAATGCAATAATTTCCATATGTATTATTGTGACAGTTCTAGAATTATATGTGTAATTCCAAGATATTGTCTTTGGCAGAAATAAAGCAGAGTAATTAACAGAAGAGCCAATTCTAACGGGATTAAAGCTCTGATGACTGTTCTAGAATAATATCCAGTCAGTTAAAGCGGAGTTTGAAGTTGGTAAAGAAGACTTTTGAGGGAGCATGATGAAAATAGAATTATTCTTTATTCGGTTGAACTGGTTGTAGAAAATAATCTAAGAAGTTTCCAAGTAACCATAAGAAAGATGACACGTGGCAATTAGTTGAATAGGTGCACAAAGGATTTTGTAAAGGATTGTGGCAAAGGTGTAAACATAAAGGGTTTGGCATTTAAGGCGCAAATAGGATAAAAGCGGTAAAAATTATAGAAAAGGTGTAGGCAAAATATAGGTGAATAAAGATGAATATTGGTGAACATAGCTGAGTAGTTATGCCGTAATGACTTAAAGAGATAGCAGGACCAGCAAATATTCTGACACAAGGAGAGCAACATAGTGTCATGGTCTGATCTGTTTTGCCGTAATCTGTTATGGAACTGTGATTCTATGGACTTAATTTGTCTTATGTGTACATTTTTGTAAACTATGTTCTCTTAAAGATTGTTCTCATAAGTGTGTTCTCATAAGTGTGTTCTCATAAGTGTGTGCACTTAAGTATTATTGTTTTGGCAAAATTCATTCTTGGCAGCACATGAACAGGGATTAATATATTATTGGCTTTGTGTGTTTTCTTTGGGTTTCTGATTGTCCTTATTACTGGTTACATGCATAGTCTTTAATCTAGCAATTCCTAACACATAGCACTGGTATTTTATCTACAATTTTGAAACTCATGCCAAGATGGAGTAGATTTGAAGGAACCATTTGCAGTTACCTTAGAAGTAAGATTAATAACAGCAAATAGGAGTTCAAATAATTTGCCATCATTGGTAACTTGCAAATAACCCTTGTCAAAGAGTTTGATGATTTTTAAACACTCACTGCCAGTCCTCATTAACTTGTTAAAGATATTTTTCTCTAGTAGAAGCAGTACCAAGATGAAATCACTACTCTTAATAAGTAGGTAAATGATATATTTTGTTACAGCAATATTTTTCTGTTACAGTTAGTATTTCTGAAGACTCTGCTTGAAGCGATCATTTACAGCTGAGGAACTAGTAAATTTGAAGTAACCATAAATTTTCAGTTCTTGAACAAGCTGCTCAAGAAATCTAAGCCTTATCTTACTGCAAATGCAAGAGCCTCTTTTTTTACAGTTTAGCCTGTTAAGCACAGAGCCACAGTACCACCTCTAAATAGTAATGCCATTGAGATAAACTGACTGAAAAAAGCATATGAATGTTAGAGAAATATTTTGGTTTGAAACTATTTGACACTACAGTAAAGTATATTTCTTCAGTACATTGTTTACATGGTTTATTTATGTGGCTCTGTTGACTAAGTATATCTAGAGCATAAAAACAAAAGTTTGTATAATGAGCAGTTAATAATCATGTTGAGGCAAAAAAAAAGATTTGAAATGACTACAATCTAATAGTTATAAAAATTTAGTTGTGTTAGATGACTAGTTACATTTACATCATTAAACTTGATGAAAATCGAATGCAACACTGCCAAACTACAATATCTGCAGATGTCATTCAACTTTATGGTATAAATTCTTCTACTTGTGAAACTTAACTTTAACTCAATACTAAATTAATATGATAGGTCCAAGACAAGTTAAGCTACTAATTTGTTTACTCTTGCAATGGCATTTTTCAATGTGTCAGTTTATAAACCTCTGAAAGAACTATTTCAATTAATCAAACATTGTTCCTAAAACAAAAAAATAATGCCCTGTAGAGTAGAGCGGTTTTGGTCAGTTTATTACAGCATTACTGCATCCAGAGCCAAGAGAAACTAAAGTTGCATGTTAAAACCTCAATCGCAGTAAAATATGGACAATGCTTTAAATGTTTTCAACTATCACAAATAGTATACTATTTTATGGAGCCAAACATAGAATTTGAACTTAATATCTAAAGAATATATATAGCATTAAATATTTTGGAAATGTATTTCATAAATATTAAGATTTCTATCAAATAAATTTCAAAATAAAAGTTTACTTTCAAGGAAATATTATTTTTTCTATCATGCTCGATTGTACTCTGTTCAGATTGCAAAAGAACAATAAAATTTTTGAAAATTATGACAATTATCAAAATAGGAACTGGCAGTGTATCAAGTCACAAGGAAAATACCGGAAATATAGAATTACCACAGACTTGACATGTGAACTCAGTGACATAACAATGCATATTTCTGTTCGCAATGTATCAAATATTTATTAAATGGCAACCAAGTTTCACAAGCAACAGTGAAACCTCTTAAGTCGGATTGCTCATAAGGAGGCTGGAGAGCTAACAAGAGGATGAGCAATTTCTGTTCTAATTTACCTTTCATAGATGGACACTTAGTCACATTAGACACTGGACTCTAAATTTATTTCTACAAATGATTTTAAGGAATACACATTGGTAAATGGATAGTAAAGATCCATTTTTTATAAAACAGATATGAACATATGGCTGGAATAGAATAGAAGGGACTTAAACTTTGTTTTGACAAAATTCAAAAGGCACTATTTTGTGAGCTGTAGTGCTTGAGCATACTTTCAGCAGTAAAGTTTTTTACTCTTTTCCCTAAATATTTTTGTCATTTGTTTATTTGGACACCTTAAGTTGGACATTTGATCATTTAACGATGAAGTGTCCGATTTTGGATATTTTACTTTTTATGCATTGGACGAACAATTGCTGTAATTGTTTGGTGGGCCAGTGTAGATTTTAACTCTCTTTCAAATTTTTAATTGAATTTTGAAAACTTAGCTAGAAGATTAGCTCTACATGGAAGCCCAAGTATGGTGAGGACTAGCCCAGTTGCAGTGTTTTAGAAAAATATATAAACTCGTGGTTTTTAAGTTTTCCCATGTACCATTGATAATTATCTCACACGGTGCAAAACAGCATTAAAAACATGCAATAGAATCGATAAAAAAACTGACAGAAATAAAATGATCTCTTTATACTTTTGGCCACGTACTTAATAAAGTTTAGCTTTCGCTCTCTTGAGAGCTTGTTTGACGCTGTGAAATAACAGAGAGAATAAGATAAAATTTGCGATCGTAAATTTAATCTGGTTTGTTATCACTAACCTTCTCTGTTATTGATTGAACTTGGGCTCGTAGTGCTTCATTTTCCCGCTTAAGCTCATCATTTTGAAGTCGAATGGCCTAATACGAGAGATAATGAAAGATAACACTAGGAATGCAATTACATTTTCATAGATGAGCACTGCAAACCTCAACATCAACGCCTATGGGCGCGCCCATATATCGCTTGATGTAATCGACAGCATTGTTTGGCCTTTCCGGCTCTTCGTATAATCCAACCAGTACCTTTGTTAGAGCATCAATGACGCCACTCTTTTCCAAGTATTTTCTAAACTCTTCTTTCTTTGATTCTGGAGTCTAGAAAAGAATTAAGATTAGAATACTAAGCCCCCATTCCGATTCTCAAACGGATGAACGCACCTGATAAGAATTCATAGCAATATCGTGACAATCTTTTAAAAATTCGTGATATTCACGAAACGGTTTGAAAAATTCCCAGACGTTTTAACTCGTAGCTCAATACCCATTCCAATAAAACTTTCCATTTTGCAGCTCTTCCAACTATTTTTTCGTACTATAACATTTGCACCTTAGACTTCGGGCAAATGTTAGATGCTCTAAGTTCATCTTACCCAATACTGAGCATAGTTAGAAATAGCAAAGAAATCATGCAATCAAAATTTTCTTGATATTTTTCGATCTGCATTGTGGCCAAGAAGATGAATAGCTGTTGTCAGTCAAACAGCTTTCGAAAGCCATGGCACATTATTTTGTTCAGGTTAAAACGCAGCTAAGGCAGTTTCAGTTAAACCCTCAATATTTAACAAGTGCTAATAAACAAATTAGTATATATCAAAAATCTAGATCATTGAGAGCTACCAAAAAATTTGAACAACACTGCAATCACTGTGGGGAAGAAAATGCCAGTGCTGAGATTCATAGCAATTCAACTGAATAATCCTATAGTGATGTACACAAATTTTTCTTGAAGATATTGCTAGTTAGTTAATACTACTATTAAGACAAAATGCAGTTGACTGTGCATCCATTTATGTAAGGCATATATTTGCAACAGTAACTAAACGAGAAAGAAGAACTGTAGAAAAAGCACAGTATCTGTAGTATATTCCGCACAGCTTTGAAAATATGATGTTGACTTAAACTCACTGGTCTACCTTGAGCTATGAAATAGTATGTCATTTTTACTGAGTACCCATTTGTAATCATCAAGTCCATTTTTAATGATGGGGTAAGGACCGTTTCTGTAAGCTTGTTAGCATTTTTAACTGCTCATTCACACTTTTTTGTGTACCTACTTCCATCAACTTCAAGCTAATTTAGATAGAATACAGAGAAATATTGAAAACTGCATATTTCTTTCAACATAATTGCTATACCTCCCATTTACTTCTATATTATTGCATTGAAGCATACATTCCTAAACCATCAGAATTAGTTACCCCAATAAGGAAATATTTCTGGCATAACTGGAAACGTAATTTTTTATTTACTCCACATCCCATGGAAGAATCACTGCAATATGTGACTACAAGGTGCCCGTCTGAAGGTACCCCTGGGTCTTTCACATAGCTTGGGGCAGTTTTTGAATTCCATCTGCAAAAAAATTAAAATGCAGCTTTTTTATTATACATTTTCCTTTTCATTATTAATTTTGGTACCTTGGTATTGCACTACTAATTCGTGATGTACAAACCAAATCATAATGATAAAATAAAGTCAGCTGTACAAAAGAAAACTTGCTGCATTCAAAAGATACATTTTTTTCATGCATGATGCTGTGATTGGTACGGTGTAATTTATTACACATTAGTTAAATGTGTATAATTTAGCTGAACTCATGTATCAAATTGATTATTAGTTAGCATAGACTAACCTATCAGGAAGATTCCATCCAGGAATCCATTCATGTTGCGCTGAATCAGCTTTTCTACTAAATTTTGGTTGCTGAAAGTTCGGTCCAGGTTCCCAAACAGCTAGTTCCACAAGCACCTCAGTAAGAGAGCGATTGTCACTATAACGTAGATCAAGATCATATGTGTAATCAATATACATAGGATTAAGGAAATTAAGCCAACCGAGTCTTTTGGCCACTTCCATCCTCAATTCTTTTGAAAGAATGTTCACAACTACATGAAAGTTTTCCAAGTCAGTAATCCTTCCGTGTACCGCAATCACAGCCTCTGCAGTGTCACCTCCGCTGACCATTATCTTTTCAATAAATTGGAATGCTTGTGCTGTACTGAGCCACATCGATGACAGTCTATGTCGAATCTCAAGACTGCTGGGAAATAAAGGATTACCTTTTAATCCTGTTGGTAAGATGTCAACATACTCTGATGGAATCCATGTATAGAGTGTTTTACTGACTGTACTAAACGGTTCTAGAGGTAATCCATCTACATAAGCTTCGTAGAAGTATGTAACGACACGTTGAGATAAGCCAGGGGTAACGCCTATAAAAGGTGAGAAATTACCTATGCATTTTCCTTGGCAATGCATTCTTACTTCTAGATTTCTGCTATTTGATATATTCGAGGAAAATTCTTCACGTAAGTACTCAGATACAGTTCTATTCAACTCAGTTTTTGGTTTTCCATCCTTCAAAATTACACTTATCGTGAGAAATGAATCACATACATTATTAAACATTTCTTGATTAGGGCTATGGACTAAAATAGTGTTAGCATTCATGCTGAATATACGTAAGACAACTACATGGGATGATAAGACAACCGAAACTGAGACTTTCGACCTAGTCAATGCTTCCTTTATAGGGACCAAATCTGTGTGGGGGGAGTCAAGCGTTGTTTGAACTAATGTCGTCACAACTCCAAACATACCAAAATCATTCCCAGTTGAGCTATATCTTTTTCCTTTTGCATTTACAAATATGCTTTTGTTTTCAATTGGACAAGATTTCATAAATAAACATCTAGACGAGGCTAGACATTTGCTTAAATTCTCTACAACACTAGGGTGCCAGCTGCTAGTGGAAATTCCGCAGCAACCCAAATAAGAAATATTTTCCAAATCTTCTTCGCTTCGTAAAAGCTCATAAGTTATGCCATCCTTGAGATCATCTAATGGAGATAGAAACACAACTTCCGCAGGATTAGAGTAAAATGAAGAAATATAAATTTGCTCATTTGCATTACTGTGGCGGCATTGTTGTTCAGACAATTCACGTCTATTATCACCGAGAGAAACGCTTTCAAGCCCACATTGTTTCAAGAAATGAGTCATTCTTTGTGGCATGATTGGTTGAATTGACACGGGTGGCCGACTTGTAGATACAAAATCAAATTCAAGTATCCCAGGGATTTTATGAGACAAAATTCGTTGAAGAATGCTGTCTGTGATTCCGCGTGAAAGGCTGACATTGCAGTATTTCTCATTACGAAAGTTGGACCAGTGCCCATTTTGGCTTGTTCCACCACTGGCCAAGTTCCAACCGCTCATTTTACGTAAAGATTGAGATTCCCATACTGACCTACACACCAAAATAACTGTTAGCAATTACCCAGTCAGAATGCACACAGTGTATGCATATATTGATTGACAAAATGAGACCATCTTTGGAGCAAAGACTCTAGGTACTTGAAAGGAAGTTGACATATGAATATTTGAAATTACACTGAGATATTGCATAAAGAAAAAAATTCTGTGCGCATATGATCAACCTACCATTCTGCTAGCCTTAAAACAGCTTCACGATCTAAATCATGGGCCAAATCAAGATGATAGTGTCCGGAGATACAATCTGTAAATGCAGAAAACGCATAACCCGCCTTACGAAATAGCATTTTTTGTCCGGCAGTATCTAAATTGAGGTCCAACAAGCTCACCAGCATTGCAGGATCAATAATACGAGGCAGAAATTCAAGTACCAAAGAAACAGTGTCTTCTCTATCCCCATCGCTACATTGAAGTAAATGATGAGCTTGGTACGCACAAAATTGGTAATCCCTAGTTGCAAGTCGAATAATTGTGGATGCCATTAGGACACGTGCATGGTCCTCATTGCGCCTATTCATAAGGGCCTTAAGATATTTTAATCCGCTAGAATTGATGAGAGATAGACGAGTAGGTGGTAAAGGCGTACATATGCATTGAACTTCAAATACTCCAGTTCTAGGAAGTACAAAGGGCTTGCCAGTGGCTAAATCCACTAGCCAAATCTCTCGAAGCATTCTTCGCCACTACAAAATGCCAAAAGGTTCATATTAACAAGATAAATATACCAATTTGAATTCAAGGTAAAAACTTCAAGTTCCATCACATTCATACATTATCCATTTGTTTTTAATGATACTGCAGTATCTTCAATTTACTGGTACCCTCGCAAGAATGAAACTCAAAGGTCATTAATTTATAATAATTTTGGCATGGTTATCAGATATAGAGTCATTGGCATTTTTGTAAAAGTTACCTTCATATTAATTAAATGAAACTCATGTTGAGTAATTTCGACCAATAAGGCTTACCTACCTTTGCAGCATCCATATTAGCAACATCGTCATCATCCTTGAATCTTTGAGTCGACCTGTATACATCACGACGTCTTTCTCCATACACAAACTTAGCCTTTTCCGAATAGCCTAGCATTATTTGCTTCCTCTTAGTTAGCATATTTTGGTGCGATTGTTGGGTCTGAAGAAAACAGTTTTTCAACTCATAGGAAGGGTACAGAGCAGCACAGCGCAAAAGCTCATAACCGACTGCCCAATCATATCGATTCGATAGTATCAGAGAGTACACACCAGCAGGGGAACGTGGATCAAATAGCCCATTCCCTTTACAGTCATCTTCTCCGTCAAGATTACAGTGGTTAAGCCCAATATGGCGATCAGTATTCCAGTAATTAAGGCTTCGAACAAGGGCCCGGCCACCCTCAAATCCAATTTTATTACCATTAATCTAAAAAAGGGTATAGCTGAAAACTTAATTGGCTATGATTTCTTTTTATTCACTTATGAAAATAAAAATGGTGATATATTCAAATCAATTGCTATATATGTAATATTGATTAGCAAAGTATTATGTTTCACCTGAATATTTAACAGGCTATCATTGGCCTCAAATGACTGACTTAAGACGATCATGCTGTATGCACTGAACCCATTATAGCTGAGATCCAGGGATATCAAGCCTGTATTGAGACTTAGAGCATGCACAATAGCCTGTATTCCTTTATCTCCAAGTGCATTATACGACAGATTTAAATATTCCAAAGTACGATTTTCTTCTAAAGCTCGTCCCAGAGATTCGCCACTTCTGCTGCCCATCTTATTCCAACTTAAGTCAAGTCTACAAAGAGTAGTATTCAAATGCAAAGCCTGAAACAAATTGAACAGCAGATAATAAATAAATCACCGTCCTATTGCAGTGCTCGACCTAATATACGTATATATATATATAAATATTTTGAAAAGTAAAAGCTAATAAAAGTAGTTAGAACTACCTGTGCAATGGCCCGGCCTCCAGTGATAGATCGCAACAGGAGCTTTTCATTCATTCCACCAATCGCATTGCGACTACAGTCTAGTACACGGATACTTTTGTTTGTCTCCATCGCCTTCATAAATATTGAAGTTTCTTCGTCATCCATATCTGCCTTCTCAAGGTAAAGCTTCTATAAAACACACAAAATACAATGTACTTTTACATGATGCATCAGGCATTTCTTTTCAAACTCATTTGTATGGTTGACATAAGCATTTTCCTTAAATTATAATGAAGTATTAGAAATTGATGAAGGATTTTTGCTTTTTATACAATTTTGATGCAGTGTAATTTTGTGAAAACTAAGTAAAACTTAAGTGATTCTACTCTGTTAGAGTTTTAGAATGAATTCAAACTTAAGATCTTTATTAGTAGCATTGTTGATATAAACTCTAGAAATAAAAAATTTGAGAGATTCGAAGCTTGACAGTTATTGCAGTAAATTTTCAAATTTATCCACTTATATTGACTAAACAAAATAGATTCAATAAAGAAAATAACCTACTTTGTTAATTTCAAAGCAAATCAACAATCAATTTGTAAAGACGAAAAAAAATCGATCAAATATGGAAAAAAACTTTTAAAAATTGCTAAAATTCTCCTGGTTATCAAGATGATACAAAAACTCTGAGACAGTGTTGATAAAAACCAAGTTCAACAGCATTATGAATTCATGAAATAATGGAACCGCACCAATATACTGGATCATTGGGTCAATATAAGAAATCTCAAAATTGAAATAGAAATCTTAGATGAAACTTATACTTTTTCAAATATTAAGCATTAATTTGTGCTCTTAAACAGTAAAATCTTAAAATTTTTATAAAATCCTATGAAATTTATCTCTTACCTCAATACTGCAATTAGGCAGGCATAAATAAGAAGCTAGGCTTATTGCTGATACTTGGTCAAATTTATTCTCACTTAGATCAAGCATGCAAATGTCGTTCTGCTCTCTTCTGCAAATTGCTTCAATAATTGAATGGATTCCGATATCTGTGAGCCTATTGTCACGTAAATCGACTGAAAACAGTTTAGGAAGTTGGCTGATTATTAAGGAAAGGATCTTGCAATATCGATCACCCAACGATCGATGAGGTAAATAAATGGCATCCATTATATTCGCCTCGTTTCCAATTAAAATTTCTGGTGCAAGGGCACATTGAATTACCTGACGCGCATAATGAACAAGCACATTTGCATTCCAACCTCTACATCTTTCACTAAAAACTGTGGCGAATCCATCAGTGACGTCGATGCGCACTTGCTCATTACAATCTGTGGCTATCTCTACATTTTTATCATTTGCAATAGAAGATTGAATAGCATCAATATCGGATAGATCAACTAACCGATAAAAATCTTCCACGCTACTGGATTTATTTTCAATATTAGCGACACGCCTGTACATGCCAAAAAAATTTGAATCTCGAGCTTGCTTCTCTTTACGGCGTTTAAGAGCATGGTTCAATTTATCATCATTTTTTTCTCGGCCCTGAGCGATATCGGAGTTTAACGATGGGTTGTCATTTTTGTTAAAATTAGTTTCAGAGAATTTATCATCTGATGCCTCAGATGCAGCTATTTCTGCTGGTTTCACTGATTCTAGCTCGAGCTGGTTTCGATACCCACACACCGCACTATAATGAAGTTGGACTTCTTCTAAAAAATTCTTCGTTATACCAAAAGGACAGCGCGTAAGAACAGGTTTATTTCTGTATCTCCTTTTGACACATTTTGGCATATTGGTTTCAGAAAACGCCACTAACCCGTGAATTTCATACGTTGTATTTGTGCTGGACAAATTTGAAACCAAGGAGCTTTCAAGTGGTAAAACAGTCGGCAAATGTTTGACTTTAGACTCTAACTGCGATATTGAGGCCAAACCATTAAGCTCATTTGTAGCCTGGTGTGTATCTCGACTGTCTTCGAGGGAGAGGTCACAATTCGATTTTGCAGGACATAATTGACGGTGCATTGCATCAGGGCAGTCGAATGTTAGATGATAGTTTTATAAAATTCGTTTTGGAAGCCGTTTCAAGTGTGGTTTCATGTTATTGACTATTCTGATATTTTAAATATTGCTTGCTTAAAATGTAGCGTTTTTCGATTTCATCTAGAGTGCCAGAAAATGAAAACATCCCTACACAATACCAAAGATTTTGGGCACAAAACGTAGCTTTCACGAATCAACATTAATGAATTTTGAAATATTGGTCTTGGTTTATTGTTTTTGACTTCTTTCACCCTTTTTTCATTGGTACTTCTTTGACAGAGGCAATATGGAGACTTTTACAATTTTTATACATAGTCAAGTAGGTAATGTTGTCCAATTTGCTGCGCATCTTACTGACCAGCAACAAATCCCATTTTCCAGAAAAGAACCACCACTAGAAATAAAATGAGCATAAAAACAACTTTAATAGGGTAGTTTGAGTTTGACCATTTGGATCCTGATGCTAGAATCATTTATATCCTGCTATTTGTATCATAAATGACAAAATAATAGTCATGGAGTAAGCAAATAATAAATGAACAAAAGTTCCTGTAGGTCAAGAATATTTCACTGATCCTTTGGATATTAAGTGTTTTCAATTCTGTTAGGACTACAACTGTGCCTTAGATCCGCATGTTCCAGAATATCCTACACTTTATGTTCTGTTTCATATATTTTGATGACTCTTCACGGAGCCAATGGGAATTTGTTCTTATTCTTGATGACTCTTCACGGAGCCAATGGGAATTTGTTCTTATTCTTGATGACTCTCCACAGATCAGTCAATGAAAATGAGGCTAGTCATCAAGTTCAAGCTAGTCATCAATTTTTCTTTTATATTTCATCTTCATGTTTTCTTGTTATTAGTGGAAACGCACACATACACACCTATCTCTTAACTGAGATACATATAAAGTCAATACACTTGCATTCCATTATTTCTCTTGTTCTCTCTCTTGCTGCTATCCATCTTCTCTGTTCTGTTGTTGTTTCTTTAATCCTTTTCATTCTTTTGCAAGTCTTGACAAATTCAAAATACTTCTATATAATATTGCAGGAGCATTGAGCTTTGAGCTGCTACAAACTGTAAAAAATTATCTATTGCACATTCAGAGAAGCTTACCTACAACATGATTACTACAGAGTGATAGTCAGTGATATTAAAGTTTTCAATGCGCAATAGACTTTAATGCCAATTGCACTTTGAACACTATTTGTCACTATTATTAGTTTGTATCAACCAAATGATCCAGCATATTTATAGGATAGGTATAACAATGAAAAGTGCTGAGATTTCACATATATCTTGAAGTCCTAAATATGAGTCCCTGTAAAGAACTAAAACTAGGATGATGACCTTGGAGTTCAAAGTAGTAACTACCCACTAAAACGGAAGACAGCAAAAAAAAATAGAACTGGAAAAACAAGACTGAAAAAAGAATGTGCAATGCATTAAAGTGTTTTTGCTACTGAAGCTAAAGTACTAATCTGCAATCCACTTCCAATTCAAAACCAACTCAGCTAATAGGTTAGGCCAAATATATATATATATATACATATTTGTTAGGAAGTTACAAGCATAGCAAATAATACAAGAACAGAAATAGCATTTGATATTAAGCTACATGTGTTGCTGGAAATGAAATAGCTTTTGTAATACACAAAACTTGAAAGCATAAAGAATAGGATTCAGTTCTTTGAAGTATCTTAGAACTAAAACTGAAACCAAACTGAAACTGAAATGAAACCATGGACAAATTATACTGCAGCTACATAGAATACAAACTAATCTTTCATAGAGTTAGTTCCTAGCAATACTGCATAGATTATACAAATTAATATATACACTATATGTTAACCTCTTAAACTTCTATGCACAACTAAACCAGGTTGATTTTTAACCAATCCTAACAGTCCCAGATATATTTATTAAAGCAAAAAAATTAGCATTACATGATATACACAAACAGTTTGCAAGACTAAGATATTTGAAATAAATATATTTCTGGCCTCCCTAAAGACAATACAATATTTACAGCACATGAGGTATTAAAAAAAGACTATGAATATAGTGCTAAAAACAAACAAAGTTTTGATAATAATAGCATCAACAAACTAAACTTAGATAAAAACTAATATTTGGAATGACAAATTTCAATTTTATGAAATAAAAAAGTACAGGAAAAGGAAATATTTTTCATTGTTGACCCTAGAGAAACAGAAAAATTATTTGTAGCAAATATACTATTATCATCAGTAAGAGCATGTAAAAAAGTTGCAATAGTAACAACAGCTCCTGGAATTGCTAATTAGATTTTTAAAGATAATTATACAGTTTATTCAATTTTTCTCATTCTTATTAAAATTACTGATAGTACAACTTACAAAGCCAAAAAAGAATCTAACCTTATAAACATTATGCGCAATGCATTGCTAATGATATGGAATGAAGTCCCAGCTGCTAAAAGGTGCCGTACTAATATGTTTGATCAAAAATTAATAAATCTTGCTAACAAAAACTTTCCCTTTGGCAGAAATATATAGGTTTTAGAGTTTACTTCCATCAAAAGTTGGCAGTTGTTTGTTGCACATTAAAAGCAGAAACCATTTCTTGCATAATAAAAAACTCCAAATTATGAGATTGTAAGAGTATGATTACTAAACTAACCTATAAACTGGAACAGGTAACAAGGAAACAAAACACAAAACGATTATACGTAAAAGTACAGTCTATTATACTCTATCCATGTGTTGCCAAGAATAATCTTGGCAACACATTGTTTTCTAGCATTATTTTCATATCAGTTGGATTAAGTTGAATTGATTCGAATAATAACTTACAAGTCATCAATAGTCAGAAACAATTCATGAATAGTAGAACAAATCACACAGTAAAAATCAAATCCTAACAGAGATAAAGTATTACATATAAATGTCACAATATAGGAGTACACTCCTTATCTATAATCCTACATACAAAAAGATCCTTCCAACAATATCCACGTCTTTAACATCTACACCGTCTTTCATTATTCCACAAAGTATTTTCTCGGTGTTTCCCAAACCAACATCTCCAACAAATGCCTGCCAATGTAACCCCATAATTCAATATCTGGTCAATCCATGCTCAACATTTATTCATTATAAACATCTCTCACTCTTCTCTGTTTTCATCACAATTACCCTGCTACTGTGAAGAGTATTGCTGTTAGTTTCAGAAAAGCTTTCTTCCCGCTTAATACATTATATTTATACTATTCTTCTAGTTTGTTATATTTATCTTGTTTGTTTTGCATGTTGCATATTCTTTCATTTTACAATAGAATTATAAAAAAATGTGTGTACTAATTGGAAAAGAGTGCTTGAAAGTTTGTTTTTATATATAGGTGATGGAACTGATCCATATTACCCTAAAAGTGGGTATAATCCTATAAAATTGTCTGATTATATCTGAAGAAAAATTTGTTCAATAAACTGACAAAAGAACAAATTTCTCTAGATTTAATAAAAATTTTTGACTTGTGCAAATGATCTGCTAAGTACAAGAAACAATTTTTTTGATGAAATAAACAATAAGGCAATTACCTACTTTTCTGCACAAGAAGAACTGCTACTAAGTTGTGATTTTACAGCAGATAAAGAAGGTACAAATATGTATCCTATGAATTTTTCTCAGCATAATCTTAACATCAAGCCTACTGTGTTAAGACTAGCTAGCTGTGCTAACATGTAAACCAAGAAACAAGAGCAAAACAAGGAGCACAAAATATTACATAAATAATACAATTACATTAGCCTTGTCTCATGTGTTGATGAGAATGAATCTTGTCAACACCATATAATTAATTCTATACACATAAAAAATTAATTAGATTAAATCATAAATACAACTCCCTGAAGGAATTGTATATAAACATTGTAACATAAATGAATTATAATTCTAAGATAAATCACAGATTGAAAATATATTAGATCCTGACATTCTGTCTCATGAACTAGAACTAGAACAAAGCATATCAGTAATCCTAATTGTGATTTATCACATGTAAGACTGGTAAATGGTGCAAATTTAGTTATTGAACATATCTAAATATATATATATATATATATATATCTGTATACAATATACAGAATAGAAAATACTTTGATAAAATTATACTTTTATCAAGAATTTTACAAACAGTTCCAGATAAACATTTGTCATTCCCACTAACGATGAGTCAATTTCCTATTCAAGTTGCATTTAAATTGGCAATAAATCACAAGAGCAGTCTTTAGAATAAAAGGCTTTTTATTGACCAGAACCATTGTATTTTAACTCCTTAATCTAGTGAGTACTACCAAGACTGAAATGGAAAATATATCAAGGGTATAAATAGTAGTATATTAAGGAAGTACCATCATGTGTTGCCAAGACTGAATCTCAGCAACACATCCAGCAAAAGATATTCAAATATAAATGATCATCAGCAAACAATCTTCAAACAGAAAACATGGTGTACAAATCAATTCCTAACACATTGTTTACCAATGGACAACTATACATTGTGCTCTTGTGCATATTTGACCCAAATAAACTTACCCAATATATAACCCACAAGTACAATAGTCAAGCAGATTATGGTAAAATACATGCACAAATAATGTTATATACAGGATATATTAAAAACTAATATTCTGCTATTTAATTTTTTAAGAAATAATCATGAAAATATTAAATAGCTAAAATGAACATATAACATGAAATGAATATAAAATACTTAAAAATAGAACAAGATAACAAAGTATTTTTCCTTCACTATTTGTTATCATACACTTCAAAACCTGATTCTTTTCTATATCAACATAATTTTCAGAAAAAATAACAAGGAATATATTAACTTGGATCTACAGTTCAAATATGGCAGAATCTGTTTCAAATGAAAAACAAATGGAATTAACTAGTAATTATAAATAGTTATTCAGTGAAACTCCTTACCTGCATGGAATAAGTTGCACTTGGTCTTTGAAATTTGAATGCCCTTCCAGCAGAACACAATCTGGATTTGTGCTTTTCCAAAAAGATGTCATATTGGTTGTGGTGTGACATGTAATGGCCACAGCATCTTTCATTTTTAATATCGATTTGGTAGCACTGTAGAGCAGCATTCGAGCACAGCACCAGCAACCCACACACAAATTCTAGGAGGCGCCCCGAACGCGAGCGAGGGGCAGCTCACTGGTGGTTGATAACATTTTTTTCACAATTACGATTCATTGAACTCATTTGAAGAGTTGTGCACAGCGGAATTATGTTAAAGTGCGGAACCAATGATATTTGGCTAAGACCTATACATTTTTCTAACACTTTTTTGAAAAACATTTTTTGAAACCCTTAAATGGAAAGTAGTATATTTAGTTTACACTACCACTCTGGATAGCTTATTGAATATGCCAGGGTCATTACTTTGATATTTATTATCATGAGTGAATCTTGGTATTATGTAGACCGTTCAACAAATGCTCAAAGTGGTCCATGTTCGATTTCTCAGCTTTGCGATTTACTGCATCAAGGGCTGTTAAAGGATGACTCTTTCATGTGGAGAGAAGGCCAAGCTGGATGGGAGCCTTTAAATACTATTCCATCGCTTTTTGAACAAGTATTTGTCTTGTTTTTTTTATGTAAACGTTGATTGCACTGTGAGAAAAATATTTTCTTTGTTAGGTCAAAGCGCCAAAGGCACCCCCTCCTGTCCCATTCGCCACAAAGCCTCGAAGTATAGCTACTGAAAATTCCAAGCAGACAAATGATAGTTGGAATGGATCCACGACTGTCGAAGCTACGACGCAAGGTAGCGGACTCAGTGCGCAGGCAGCAGTTGCATTAGCAAACAGTGCGAATTGGCTAGAAAAGTTTACTGCTGATGGCGTTCCATATTTTTTTAACACTGCAACAGAAACGTGCGATTGGGATAAACCTGATTGCTTAAAAACAGCTGAAGAACTGGACTCGAATAGTGGTGCCTGGGTCTGGGTATCTGACGAAAAAGATGGCTATGTACCAGCCCGAATTGTTAAAGGATCACATGGTGATGCTTCAATTAATGTTCTGCTCCAGAATGGTACAAAACGTACTGTGAAAAGTGGCAAATCTGAACCGTTGTGGCCCCTCAAGCCAAGCTCATTAAACCATATTGAAGATGATCTGGTGATGGTTGATGACATCAATATCGGACTAATGGCTCACTCTCTTCGAGAGCGCTACCGCAAAGATCAAATTTATACTTGGGTAGGTGCTAATCACTCTGTACTGGTGAGTATCAATCCGTTCAAGCAGTTGCCGATTTACGGACCAGCACAAATTTTAGAATACGCACGACCGAGTGCTTACCGATTAGACCCACCGCATACATTTGCTATTGCAAACAGTGCCTATCACAGGCTAAGCATTGAAGGTCGATCGCAGGCTGTACTGATCAGTGGAGAGAGTGGAGCTGGAAAGACTGAAGCCACTAAGCAATGTTTTAGTTTCTTAGCTGAAGTTGCAGGAAGTTCAAACTCAGTAGAGCAGCGCATACTGTGCGCAAATCCTGTGCTGGAAGCATTCGGGAATGCTAAAACTCTTCGGAATAATAATAGCTCTCGATTTGGACGATGGACGGAAGTAAGCCTCTCTTATTATAATTCCGATGTGCTTTAGAGCAGGAAACAATGTAAATATATATATATATATGCCATATTTTTATATATTAGGTTCATTTTGATCCACAATCTCGAATTTGTGGTGCTCGTATTGAAAACTATCTTCTGGAAAAACAAAGAGTGGTATCTCAGTCAAAAGGCGAACGTAATTATCATATATTTTACCAGCTATGTGCAAGCTCTAACGTAGCCCCATCTTTGGCCCTTTCAGCCCCAGAAATGTTCAGGTACTTAAAAGCCAGTGGATGCGTAGCTGTGCCGGGCATTGACGATGGTCGGGACTTTAGAGAAATGGAAGAGGTGAATGCTTAAGCTTATGAAATTTATCTAAATTTATTGTGCAGTGCAATCTGTTAGCTATTCCATTTTAAATTGGTAACAATGTCCATTGAAATATATGTTTATGTATAATATGTAAATTTTATCTTGTATTTACTGTTTCCTGATGACAAATTTTTGAAAATGTAACTGGTTTTGGTCAAATTTATAGAATTTAGAGCTAGAAAACAGTTTCCGTTTTAGATCTTCTATCAATATTAATAACTGACTCTGTTATTGACTGCTTTCATCATGAAATATGATTTGCTCTATTATAAAATTTGTATAATCAATTGCTGAGATTTATGATAGCATTCGATACAAACCTGCAAGATAGCACCAATAATTCATGGGAATTGTAATTTGACTTCTAAGTGCAAATTGATAGATCCTGCACCCAACGGGTTTACTTTGTAGGCTCTAGATAGCTTAGGGCTGCGACTGGATGAAAAAGCTTGGTGCTTTGAGACGTGTGCTGCAGTTTTACATCTGGGTAACATATCGTTTGATGCTAAAGGTGAAGGATCGTACGTAGTTGAAGATAACTCTCACGCATTACATTATGCAGCACATTTTCTGAAGGTGGACCCATTTGCTTTATCTGCTGCTTTGACCCAAAGAACTATAGAGGTATATAGCCTTTGAGTGCATAATATTTAGTTTTACTAGTTTTTAACTTCTGTTTGCCATGCTGATTTGAAATTAAAACTGCATTCATTTATGCTATATAGATGTGTCACTGCTGAATTTATTTTTAAACACTATTTAGTTTAAGTACGGCTTAAAAATAGCTATTTGATTTGTTTTACTTGGAACCTGTAAAAGTAATTTGGCACTCCTCACCTTGTAATGGGATCAGGTACGAGGAGATGTGACAAAGGCTCTTAATACTAAAGAGCAGGCATTGACAGCTGCCGATGCTCTATCAAAGGCTGCTTATGATCACATGTTTGATTGGCTAGTGGGACGAATAAATGTCGCAGTATCTGGAGCAACCACCAACACATTTATAGGTACTTGATTCTTTTTATTCATATTAGCTGTCACCTTTTCTGTTCTTCAAAAATTGGATATATTATACCTTTATAAAGCCACTTGAAAGAACGATATTTCGACTCAAGTAGTAGATTTCGAGTCATCTCAATTTTGTACGTACTAGGCTTGAAGTCGACTAAAGACTAATATTTAATACTGGAAACACTACAAAAAGTTATTGTATTTTTCTCAGAAAAATATTTGAATAATGATGTGGCTGGAACTTTTGTATTGAATATTGTCATTTCCTTAAATTTTCTAGAGGACTTGTTTTACTGTATATTTTAACAGCTTTCATCGTAGTACTCAACTGCGAACCACTAAAATGAAACGAAGCATAGCTTGAATGAAAGAGAGATTACAAGTGATTTTCATATGCAATACTTTAAAGTAAGCTAGTACCGCAATTTCAATTTCTTCATTTTCTTAAAGCCTTATTAACATTTCTTTTCTACTGAGCTCTGTATAAATATTGTAGAATTTCATATGTGCACGGTTTTCAGAATCATAAATAAGTCTGGAGTCAAATCGTTGAGTTGACCTAGCAATTTTGGTATATTTACCTATGTTTTCGCAATTTCTTTTTTTGCGGTTTCATGTATCCGTTGATTCTAAGATTGATATATTGAATATTGAGTAATCAATTTTTCATATATTGCGTGCATAGTTTTTTGGCGAAACTTCTTTTAACCTATACTAAATATTCTACGACTTTTGCTGATTTTCTGTCCAGGTGTTCTGGATATCTTTGGTTTTGAAATTTTCGAAAAAAATCATTTTGAACAGTTATGTATCAACTACACGAATGAAAAGTTACAGCAACACTTTAACAAACATACCTTTGAGGAGGAAGAGAGTGTATATAAAGCTGAGGCAATTGCTTTTCAACATGTTAATTTCATAGACAACCAGCCTGTAGTGGATCTCATCGAGAAGAAACCATATGGTGAGTGATATATTTGTGTTTTGCTCTTTACATTTGCTATCATTTTTTTAATACAAAGTTTGGCATTGTAATGCATTCAAAAAGTCGACACTTTCTGAAAAAAATTTCAACCGGAAGACTTTGTCGATAATTTCGGCTTACTTTAATAATAATTGGCGTCAGCTGTTGACATCAATACAAACCTTATTTAACAATGAGATCTGTTTAGATTTGGATAATTAACTGCTTCTGATCTGTGAACTGTATGCTCTCATGTGTTTAAACCATGATTGTTTTGGATATATCTATATATGTATGTAAAATTTTATATAGGTTTAATGCCACTTTTGGATGAGGAAGTGAAGCTGCCCCGGGGAAGTGATGGTGCATGGATTGGTAAATGTAAGCAACACAACGCAGACCACCCTTCCTTAGCAGGGGGACCGGGGGGTAATCCAAATAGATTCTTAGTGATGCACTATGCTGGTCAAGTAGGATATGACTGTGGTGGCTTCGTTGATACAAATCGAGACAACCTCTTCCGCGATCTTTATAATTTGATGAGCAGTAGTCATGCTCCAATTACACAGGTTCGAGTTTAAACTATTTTAAATATGCTGTTCTGCCATTTAAACATATATTGAATTTATCGGTATCTGTTTGTTTTGTTCCTTGAGAACTCTTTTTTGCTTGTGTTGGGTAGATGTAATGCACAAGGCCTTACATGTAGAGCCTAACTAGCGAGATAAATGCTCTAACCGGGTCCAAAATTAGAGAAGTGTATCAAAAAATTTGCTTCAGGAGCCTTAAAAATGAGTAGTGTTATTCTTTTATTTTAACTCATGCATTTATATTTCACTATGCAATGGGTATTATGTGTGTTTTAAGAACTTGCTGATTATCAAATATAAGGATTGACAAGTTTTCGAAGATCATAATCATTCTGATGGTCACTCATATTTTGTTGGTTTTGAATTAGGCGGTATTCCCGCCAAAGGATAATAATCCTCGCCGTGTAAGTACCCTGGGAGAAAAATTCAGGAGAGCTCTTCTGGACTTGATGGGGCTGGTTGATGGCTGTGAGCCCTGGTATATACGCTGCATTAAGCCCAACGACATGAAAGCTAGCAATACTTTCAATGCAAAGTATGATGGCTGTAACTTCCAATTTGATATTGAGCATTTTGCATTTTTTAAATAGCTGATTGATAATGATTATTTTGTTTTGTCTGTTACTTTCAGAATGTGCATTGAACAGCTGACCTATGCAGGTGTATTTGAAGCAGTTGCTATCAGAAAAACAGGATATCCATTTCGACTCACTCACAGGCGTTTTGCAAATAGATACCGCTGTCTTGCTTATAAGCCAGGTACAGGCTGGGCCTCTCTAGGGACACGTCGAGATGATTGGCGAAAAATGTGTGGGGTGCTGCTGGGATGCGTGAATCAGAATTTCTCTAAAGTGCAAATTGGTGCAACAATGGTGCTCTACAGGTTTGTTTGTATGTTTTTGTAGCTAGCTGTGCTATTACCAATTGACATATGCTATTTCCTAGAAATCTTCAATCATTAAAATTTAACATACTGTTCTTCCAATTGTTATTTTTTAATGTAGTTCTTTTTGCTTACCTATTCTCATATGTTTTATTTTAGGGCTGAGGAGCACCGTATTTTGGAGTTGCTGCGGAATCTATGCTTAGAGAGGGTTCTCCCTGTGGCTCAACGTGCCGCTCGAAGGCGCATCGGTCGGTCATTCAGAAGATGCATGTTGACTGCTCGCTCTATCTGTGCACGTGCACTATCAGCAGGTGCAGCATCAAATGCAGCCGCCCTACGTGCAGCAATAGCTAGGGCAGATGAAGCAGCTGCCCCTGCTAAGGCCTGCTTTACATGGGAACCCCCTGAAATGGTGCACTGCCGTGAATTGCTATTTGCCATGGGGGAGAGGGAGACACTTTCAGGGGTGCTACGGTCATTGCTAATGCGAGACCCTGTACAGGCTTATGGGGAGCTGCGGGCGGCAGTTGCTCGATGTACTAAAATTAGGCATTTGCCAGGTATGCATTTCTCTGAGTCTAAATGCTTCATATACTGAATATTCTCTACAGGACTCTTCTTCCGACTTGAATTTTGATCGTAATTATAATTTTAGTCTTTATATATATATTACTAAGAGCTGATAAATTTAGGAGCGGAAAAAGTTAAATTATTCCTTGAGCTATTAAAAGTAAAGATAATGGAAGTACCCGTATTGGTGAATCTATAAAAAATTATGATATAAAAGCAGTATTTTTTCTGTTACATTTCTTTTCCTAGGTGCAAGTGCCGAACATTCCAGCCTTGAAGCCCAGGCTCGAGCAGCTTTGCATCATGCTAGTTCGGTTAAACTTGATCCTATTACAGATGAAGCACTCGCTCTATTGGAAAGGCGTGTTATGGAAGAGGTGCTGAATTTTTTCCTCGTTATACATAATGCCACTATCTACTATGCTTAAAAATCCGCTCTGTTTTATTGATATTATATATAGATAGGGTAAAGATGCATTTACATTCTGAATTACGCAATATAATAATTTTATTGTAAATATCGGTTATAACAAATCAGTTCATGACATCTAAAAATTATGAGTTAAACTTTGTACAAATTGACCTTTTCGTTTATTCGATGGAGGTAAAAGTTTTTTCAAAGTTATTCGTCATATCCGAAGTTTACTTTATGTATGTATATTATATTTGATGCACTATTTCTAAGGTTGTGGCTGAAGCAGCTGCTGCAGAATACGATAGTCCTGCTTTAGCTGAAGTACGCCAAAAGCTAGCTCTACCAGAGGTTGAATTTGTCGCTTTACAGCTAGAAGTGGCACGTGCCACAAACGACCCAGCCCGAGTGGTTAATCGACAAATAAAGCTTAAAGAAATGTATCTTGATGCCAATGAGGGGGCTTTTCCACTTTCTTCCTTCTCTCTGCTCAGGGATCCCGAAGAATGGGCTTCGCTTAAACCCCTAAAGACTCTAGCCTTAGGCAAAAAATCGAAGCAGGATCTTGCAAAGGGCTTTTTGCAGCACACTATCGAGCCTATTCACAAAAGCTTGACACAGATCAGCGGAATGAAGGGAGAAGCTGTGAAGCAGTTTAAAAATCTGCTTGGGTATGCTGGAGATAGAAAATATCAGTATCCAGATCCTCTTTTGCACGAGTTATTGACTAAGGGACTAGAGGTTTGTATTCCATTTTCATTTTTTGTTATTCAAATATGTCTATTTAAAGTTATGATAACTTGATTTAAAATTTTTTTTGAAAATTTCATTTATTATTATCACCTTTTTATGAAATTTATGATTTTTATCTGAATTTTTTATATTGTGAATTTAAGTTTTAGTAAAATGTACGCAAATTTTTTTCACTCTCTTCTATAGCTGGAGCCATTGCGATCAGAACTCTATGTCCAAGTTTTGAAGCAACTGACTGAGAATCCTAATCCAGCATCAGTTCAACGGTGCTGGGAGATTCTAATGATGCTACTCCATACTTTCCCCCCTCCGGCAGATGTCGAAAATTATGTACATGCCTTCGTAAGAACCTATGCTCCAGCAGCACAACGAGACAAGCTGAAGTTAGCTGTCCATATGTCTGTGGCTGAAGGGGCAAAGTCCACTGCACCCAATGGAGCCGACATACCTACTATTCTCGGAGCATTTTTTGACCGTGAAATTGAACCTCGTTACAATATTGAGGAAGATGTTGTGGCCGCTGTGGCCCCGCCTTCTCGCCCGCAACGGGCAGGCTGGGGGGCTGCAGCATTGTCTGCAGCAGCTGCACCACCTTCAGCAGTATCAGAATCAAATGCATACAGTACTCAATCTGCCCTTTCGGTATCATTTTCACGGAATGCTTCCATTTATGAAGAGATATCTCCAATACATGCACCCCCTCCTCTGCCCCCAAAACCTTCTGCAAATCCCATGGCCACAGCACTTTATGATTATGATCCGGCTGGACAAGCTGGTATGTTGGCTTTACGAGCAAATCAAGTGCTGGCAATCTTAGACAGGAGTGGAGGAGATTGGTGGATGGGTGAAATTGATGGTCAGCAAGGGTGGGTTCCAGCATCTTATGTACAACTGCAATGATGGGGCTAAGGTTCTAGGACATATAAGATCAGACCATTTGGACATAGTTGGCACTACATTTCCAGGTCACTTTTGGGGGAAGCACCCTGTATGCAAAATTTAAAAACTGGAATTAGTATTGAAATATTATAGAAAAAGGTTGATTTTCTATTTTTAATATTATTGGTGGCTTATTTTTGTAGTTGTCGATCTCGTTGCAATTCAAAACTTGTCTAGTTTTTAGAAACATCCCATTTTTCTTCTAGAAAATATTTGCAATCCCTTTTCAAGTCAGTTTTTGCATATCGTAGAAAATCTGCTGGAAAGTTATTCAGCATTTTAAGCGTTGAAGATGTAAATGATAGTTAGGTTTAACAAACATTTTGCAGTCAGGCTTATGGCTACTGCAGGTATGTGTGCAAATCTAAATGAAACTTAGCAAATGTAAGACAGCAATTTTGGAGTGCTGCAGAATACTTTTTTACATCAAGTTTTTTTTCATTTATCTGAAAAAATGGATATTATGCGAACTTTGTATGTAGAACATATAGTTTCGTGGTGCTAATAGTATTATTTCAAATTTTTGTAAACAAAAAGAGAATGATATTTGCATCGAAAATATTACAATTCTATTCATTTTCTCTATAAGCACTTGATTTTTTACATTTCTTTGCCTTTCATGCATTTATTCATATCAGCCAGAAACGATATACGTACAGTGGCTAAGCCCCCACAGCCATTCATTAATTCTTTTAAACATTTAGTCTTATTATGCATGCATTCAAGTTTTGTCAAACAAGAGCGTTATGTCAAATTAGAATAAGTGAAATAAGCTGACTTGCACTCATTCTTTCCACAAATATCTAATGTTTCAAGGCAGTCTTTTTCATCTAAGTGAGAACAAAAAGGCCTCATTCTGCCTCTGCAGATTGACAAACACTAGCACGTCAATCACCTGTTGACAAGTTCCTTTTTTCAGCACAGCTAGCAAAGGTAAGCATCATGTATAGTTATGAGAGGTGCACTCAATTAACACCTACCGAAACCTTTCATTGAAGCAACTTTGCACAGAGAGTCAACTACATTGTCCCTACTGTCTCAGAATAATCCATTTAATTAACCCTGTTGAGTCATCAAAAATGAAATTGGGAAAATTGCAGTGAAAATGACCTAAAATGGTCACATTTTTCATAAGTAGATATGAGTACAGCTAACTCCTATGCTGTAAACTCTTGGTGTAGGTCCAAGTAAAACATTAACCAAACAAGGCAAGATCAAATCCAGCCTTATGAGCAAATCTATCAAGCTCAGTCTTGCCACTTCAAGCATGAATTCTGTTGCCAAAGTTCCAGGCAGTATCAATATTGCATGTTTGTCCCTCAAACAAGTGTTAGTCTCAAAAATAACTCAACAGATTTGATTTCAGTCTACTTGTTGACAAAACAAACAAATATAGAGCAGGACAGAATGGAACAGAATGGGATAGAATGGAACAGACTAGGAGCTATAAGTATAAAGTCAATTAACAAGACTAGAGTACAAAACCACTAAGACTACTAGCATGATCAGAAGTGAATCTTCAATCAATATATTTTACAGCTCAATGTTAGGAACATGAAACACAACAGAACACAGGAAACTGTGGCAGAGATATGTGTATTTATCATGCACTAATTGTGTTGATAGAAGTGAGCTAACTTCATCAACACAACAAAATATAAAATCCTACTAGAATCTGTGCAGCCAATTTACTTGGAACGTCATAAATGAACACTGACCGCAGCTGTAAAATCAGAATTAATCCCTAAGGGACTTAATTCCTAACACTCAAGTTCAATGATGAGTTGCCATAAATTATTGTTAAAGTTCATCAATGACTTGCAACTTTTAGAATAATTATATTTAACCAATTTTAACCTTTATCGCATGCAGCAATCCTGACAAAAGTAATGAGGAGTCCCTTCTGCTCCTGAGTTCATGTTATGCTGACTGCAAAACCAGTGCAAAATTACATGGAAAGTAAATTAAGTTGCAAAAAAAGTATAATTTAATACTTTAGTCAGAATTATAGGAAAGTGAACAACCTTCACTCATACTATCTTTAACTGCTTTTAGAAGCATGTAGCTTTTCTTGCTTAGTATATAAGAAGGATTTTGTAGCTGAAAATCAGCTTTTGTTGCCAGGTTCCTCTCTATATTGAGTCAAATTGCAACTTGCTCTGCATCCTAAAGGACTTGATAAAAGGTTGTCAAAGATTTGCAACTGAACAGCTTTAAGCAGCTTACTCTCTTACCATGGTTGTCATTTTATGATGACTTAGTTCCATTTACCGAAAAAAAGCCCAGCAAGAACCCATGGGGTCAAAAGACCTACAAATTTGATATGCATCCAATTGCTCTGCATGCTACTGATATTGTGTTAGGAATGTAGCACTTAATAGAAAAACAAGAAATCTGTGACAGAACGTGTATATTACTATTACATGCTAAATCGTGTTGATAGAAGTGAGATAACTTCAACATAACAAAATATCATTTACTGAAACTTGCTATCATAGTATAAACTGAAACTTGTTCCCATAATAAAAAAGTGAAACTTTAATATAGTACCAGGATAAACGTACCACAGCAACAGAATGGAAATAACTCACTTAGAGATTAATTTCCAGCACATTGATGCTTTGAGTTACGGACTTACTGCTACACTCTAGAAACTTTTGGCTTGCCCTTTCCCACCTTTTTCTTTCTCACCATCAAAACTTGTTCTTGCATACAGTTTTCCAGAAGTGCATAAATATTATTGTTAACGATTCTTAGCATCTCAAAAAATATATCGTGTACAAGTTCTCGTATAGAAGTGGTCATTCAGTCAATCAATGATCACTCAATATCCCTTCAGTAGATGCTGGAAGTGAATGGTGCATCTGTTGGGTTCCTATGGTAAGGATTTACTATTGTGTTTGTGGTGCCACCAATTATCTTGACCTGATACTCCGCTGCTATTGAATATTTATGCTAACTCAAAAATGAATAATTGTTTCGGTGTATATCATTTTTTGATAATCAGTACGAATATCAGAAACTGATAGTAGCATTGTGCAGTCATCACATTGCAACTTCGCTTCCAGGGTAACTTGATAGACTAGGTTATTGCTAGCATATATCAGTCGCTTACATATTTTACATCTCCTTTCTTTGCTTGGTTTCATTTGTGATCATAGCATTGCAGTGTCTCACTTTCTTCGTTTCTCTTCAAAGTCCTGCACTGGGCTGTACGGTAAAGAGTCTCTAATGTCCATTTTCTTAAAATTTTATACATCTTTTTGCAGCTTCTTGACTCTTATCTTGCAATAGACAAATTTTTTTCTGAAAATTTATCTATTTTCCGTTATTCAATATTTTACAATATCGATAATACATTGATATATAAACTATCATAATCTAGCGCCCTCCATAATACTGAAATATTTATTTCACATCTTTTAAAAGAGTTCATACGTTAGTCATATAAATAAAAGCCACATTCAAAATCATTATGTTTCGGACAGGCTTGAAGGCACCACCAAAGGTACATGAGCTAGAGTACTGACATTAGTTTTAACAAAAATGACAATGATCAATAGTGGAAAGAGGCTGCAGAAGATGCAGACAAAGATATTTAGTTACTGAGAAACTCTAATAAAGATTTTGGATTCTAGAAATGCATCACAAATTTTTACATCACAATATCTTTCGATCTTCAAGACTAGAAATGACATCCTGTCCATCCTTGCTTCCAGTACCAAATAGTTCCGCAACTATTTTAGAATCCTGAAAATGTCGACATTTTTAAAGGATGGATTCATCTGTAGCACTTTATAAATCATGCAAATTTGATCATTCTAGTGGGACATGGTTAGGCTCAGTATTCCAAATACTTTCTATATGTGCTCACCTGAGGTTCAACAATTCCTAATGCTTCCCGAGCGTCAGCCATAATAAAAACCGATCCACATATAACAACCACTTCAGGCTCTTTTGATACACTTGCTGCTTCGATTGCCCGCCTAACACCGTCCTTAACACAAACACCAGCATCTCTGTCCCAATTCCATCCGGGCAAAATATTCATCAGTATATTAGCTAGAGATTCAGCTGTTGCCGCTCTGGGATTTTTAGCCTCAACCAAGTGTACTCCACCACCACATCTACCCTCAAACATACTAGCAATAGTAGCTAAACACTGGCTCGCATCTTTGTCATTACTTAGCCCAATAACAAACCTAGGGGTGAAATCCTGCACATCTTTTAGTAGCTTCTTTTTCAGTCCTAACATTGCTTGAGGGTTGTGGGCAACATCTAGGACCACTTTTACTTCTCTACCTCCTCTTTCGGGGATTACGTTGATGATTTGAAAGCGGCACGGTGGCCTTTGAGCTACCCCTTTGATGATTGCATCTGTAGATATTTCACCAAATGATGTGAACTTTGAAAGAAGAGTGAGAGCAGCGGAAGCTAGATAACTATTTTCTATATCAAAATCCATATCATTGGGCACAAGAGAAGGAGCTGTGGGTATATCAGGAATGTCATCAGTTTGATAGAACGGAGCGTCGCGCGAAATTGCTATATTCTAGAGTACAATAGAAAGAAAAACATACCTTATGATACATTTCAGAGTCAATATATGCATGAGATGAATGAATTGAAAATAAATCATTATCCCTTTTCAATTTTAGCAACAAAGATGAGTGGAGAATCAGGCATCCACATGATATCACGTGATATACATGTAAGTGAAATCTAATAAGTATACATAAAATTAGAACTTATTTGATTCATTTCAATTTACAAGTAACCTATTTCTATACATTATCACAAGTTAGTAAAAAATTATGAAGTTAAAAATGAGGAAAATATAAGTTTACCATCACACCTGCAGAAACTGTGCTGGACATGACTTGCCAACTAATACGGGTATACCAGTCTTAATTATTCCAGCTTTTTCTGTAGCAATTTCTTCGATGGTGTTTCCCAGTATCTTGGTATGTTCGAGTCTGAAAATGAACCAATGAAAAAGTAACCAAATATTTACGAAAAATAGACGAAAATTAGATAATTAAAAAGAAGCAGAGGAATTCATATAGTATTACTTACTAACATTACTTGTGTTTTTTTCAGAAATTTAATGCTGAATATTAATATGAGCTTATAGTTTTTACAAACATACCTACCCTATAGAAGTGATGATACTGAGCATGGGCATAATAATATTTGTAGCATCTAATCTCCCGCCGAGACCAGCTTCAACCACAGCAACTTGAGCTTGAGAGTCTTTGAAATATGCAAATGCCATTGCAGTACTTAGCTCAAAAAAAGTCGCCGGAATGCTTTGTTCTTTGCATATCGAAAAAATCTGAAAATTGCAAGAGTTGGTTAAGATAAATTTCATCGAATAATTTCAATATATTTTCTAGGAAAATAAATACTTTGCATGAGGTAAAATAACTTTCATTTGGCATTGTTTAAATACAAAATAAAATATGCTACTTTTAAAGTCAATTTCATTGATCCTTCACAAATATAATTTACTGTGAATGTTGAAGTATTTAAGCACTTATTCTGTTATTAGGTAAGTAAATGACATGCCAAGAAAAAGAGTCAAACTATAAAAAAATAACTTTACAATCCAGAAACATATTTTTGGATGTTACGTGTTTCAAGATTTAGAAATTATATACATCAACTTGCAATATAAAGCTACATTCAAAATCTCACGTTCCTGCTCTAGGTATTTCACGACTGCTTCTTCGGGTATGAGCTCACCATTAACTTGCATTCTTTCTCGGAAGCTTGATACATGCGGTGACACGAAGAGTGCCGTGCGATACCCCGCAGCTTCAAGTGCCTTTGCCATTTTAAATGCAACTGATCCCTTTAGAAATTAATATTTGCTCACATATGAACATTCAGGAATATATTGCTTGTAACTTATAGTTCTACATTCCTATCTAATTGAAATATCAAAATTTGAGAAACGCATAGCTTAACTTTTTTACTCCATAATAAATAATACATGTAAAATAATTTCATCCAAAATTATTTCGTTACATTTACAATACCTTTCCATTCGTGCCTGCAATATGTATGGCAGGAACACTGTCCATGGGATTTCCAAGGAAACGATGCAATATTGTCATGTTACTCAATCCCATCTTCACGGGTTGATACATATTAACGCGATAAAGGGATAAAACAGCCTTATCGTACAGCGACATCTTAGTCGAAGGCAAATTAATATAAGCACACTCATGCAACCAAATTATTTCACGTTTTTCAGGCGAAATTAATGACATAAATATAAAGAATATATTCTGTCATGTACCTACTAAAGACACCTCTAGGGGTACGTTCACCATTTTATGCGGCCAAGTCACTATTTATAATGACCACTCATTCCCAATGAAATTATCTTGTACTATAAAAATTGGCATAATTTAATTATATGTAGTGCATGCATCATTGAAGTTATTTTTCCTTTAACAATGACAATTGAATTGCAATACAACTAGCAACAATGAATAAGAGTGACTTCCACATTTTACTCAGCTCTTTTATATTTAGCTGTTTGAATTATCATCAGTATATATTTTTGAGAATAAAACTTTTTAAATACTCATTTGTATGGTATGGCAAGGCAGGAGTTTCTTTCTACCACCATATTATTATTTATCCTTATGTAAATATACACTGCCAGTGCTGGACAAGTTCCGAATATGGGGTTTTGTCAGAAACATGCCAACAAAGAAAAAGGGAATGAAAATGAGACTAATGCACGGACTAGACAAGGACAAAAATCTGAGTCAATGAACAGAATTCTAGCAGAAAACAGAAAAATTAGTAAGAAAAACATATTGTTCAATGTTTCCACCACTTAAACGCAAACAGCATGAGACGAAATAAACTACACGAGCTATGTCAAATTATACTGTGCATATGTACTACTACTACTATACAAAATATAGTACTAATTATGGGTTTTCCTACAAAGAAATATGTAACCAGGCATTTGCCCTAATCCTGAAATGGTTCAGAACTGTTGTTCAATTTGAACTCGTGCGACTAAATCTACTCAGATCCTAACAGGTTTAAATAAGACATTCTCATAAAATTGAAAAAATGCTCAAGAATGTAAATTTTTCTTGGCAACACTGGATTTGTTGCTGTCAACCATTTTTCTACTTTATGCAATATGTAAATTTTATTTTGATTAAGTCTACAAAGTTTTCAAACTCATATTTTATGTGTCAATTGAAAATATACATGTGGTAGTTCAATATGTAGCTCCAAAGAGAACTTCATCTGTTTACCTCAATTGGACTATATTCTATGAATTTGATAAAATTCAGTAAAAAACAATAGGCCATTGTACGACTGTAACAAAATCATCCCAGGTTGTATTAATCTGCTTAAAGACAAACCTGCATAGATCGCATTCATAAATTACTGAATATTAACTGTTTGGGTTAGATGAATATGACTGACTTTAAAATTAGTTCTATATAAAATCACTTTGACTTTCTCTATAATTCAAATGTATCAGAACAAATTAGAGCTAGTGGATCTATAAAGCACACTGGACAAAGTTTTTTTAATGTAATTATATTTCCTATAATAGACATATCTATCTGGCAAGTCTGTTTCAAGACTTTTCATTTTACTTGATGCAGAGTAGTAAAGTTCTGATCTTAACTCCTAAACAATGACAAGAAATATGAAATGGTTAAAAATCTACAGCTTTCACTGTTTGGAAAAATGGAAGGGAGTATTTTAATGTCAGGATTGCAATGGCAGGACAAAAAGTAACATTAGAATGAACAATTAGGTAAGACAAAGAAGGAAAAGAAGAAAATATAAAAATCTGGAAGATTATTCTAGACTACTGTCATGCTAGAAAAGATGATACCACAGAGATAGCATTCCTTTCTGATAAAGGAAAAGTGGAAGTTTGATTAGGAAAACAAAAATAGCAGAACTAAAGTTATGTAACTGCATATATGCAATTAGGTCTCAAAAACTCCATCAAATTAGTTTTATTGGGGAAATCTTGTCTTGAAGAATGTGGAAGGGGATTTAGAGTTTTCTGTTGGTCAAATGACATTCTAATACTCTGTAATTTCATCTACACGTAAGATGTCAAATACAAACTGCAGATTGGGAAGCGTGGACTTGTAGATAAGTTTTTGAATTAGTAATTGAATATGAATAGAAAACGAATGACAATCTTGAATAGAAATTGTTACAATAACTGTAGAAAACATGGCCTTTACTATCAAAACCTTATCATGGTACTGTAATAGCACTTGTCCTCCTAACTGCTGTAAATGTAGCTATCCAGATGTAATATGTCTCTTTGCTTGTTGCTGGTGATATATGACCATGATGTGAAGGTGTTCTAGCTTTTTCAGCCATCTCCTGCTTCTTATCTTCTTGGTTACTTGAAATTTCTATATGGCACTTTCATATCATTGATGATAGCCACAGAGCAGTATTGTTGTTGCCAAAACAATAAGAATATACATCTGCCAATGATTCAATTTTCCTCCCAGATATTCGATACTCCCATATACGGTTTTTTGCACTAATTTTTTAAAACTAATTTAGTTATTTACAGAGAAATCTGTTGATATGATGGCATCGAATCTTTTGGGGGTACACGAGATGTGAAAGATGGGCACGGGCTATTCGGAACAATGTACGGATAAAATCAAGTTTGAAAAAATTTGGTTTGAATTGCAAAAAGTATGGTATGTAGTTCCATCATCCAGTTAATTAGTAACTATTTAGCTCGACGGCATGTCTTACCTACGGTGGGCAATATTTGAGTAGCATTAGGCACAAACGAAGGTTATATGATGATATCTGTTGCAGGACGTATGATTTACCATTCGGAATTGGGCCCTCTGTGCTCGCAGCAGATATGAGTCGCCTTGCTGAAGAATGTGCTTCTCTAGAAAAAAATTTCCTTGACCATGATTATATTCATTTAGATATAATGGACGGCCATTTCGTACCAAATTTAACATTTGGTGCTCCAATTATTAAGGTGAGTTTAGCTAATTTGTGGTCCATAATTATTTTCTTTTTTGTCACATGCATAATGAAAATCGTAGTGTCTTCGGAAGCATACTAAAGCAACACTAGATGCTCATTTGATGGTTGCACAGCCTGAACTATGGGTAAACGATATGGCGGACGCTGGTGTTGATCGATTCACTTTTCACTTAGAAGCTACATCGGATCCGCAGTCGATCATTGACGCAGTTAAGTCAAGGGGAATGAAAGTAGGGATCGCGTTAAAGCCGGATACCCCAATTGATAATCTTTTACCATTTTGTGAAGAATTGGTAAGATTCATTGACTATCATTGAATGAAAGTAATACAGAATACGAATCCTTTTTATGATTTCTTTGGTTGCCAAAACTTTAGAACTAATACCGATGAGTTTAAAACCAATCCATATCAGGACAATTTGAATTCGTTAATTGATTTTGTTGCTTATTCATTAGTTTTCGAACGTGCTTCTTGAGTTTGAATTCATGTTTATATATTGATTTCTTCTAACATTTTAAATTTGACCATTCGTTTTAGGATCTTGTTCTTATCATGACTGTGGAACCAGGATTTGGTGGTCAATCTTTCATGTGCAATCAGTTGGAGAAAGTATCTATACTTCGAAAGCAGTTTCCACATTTAAACATTGAAGTAGATGGTGGTTTGAATGCTGATACCATTGGCGATGCTGTCAAGGCTGGTGCCAACCTTATTGTGGCTGGTAGTTTTGTTTTTAAAGGCGACATAGCCCATAATATGAGTTTATTACGTAGTGAGGCCAAGCTTTTTCTTCAGTGAAATAAATATAAATGAAAATTTTGTTCTTTACTATTCGAGTATATATCTTGTTTACAGATCCAATTCATAAAATACATACTACTCACTTCGAAAGTTTTATAGCTTTCAGGTTATTGTAGAGAACTACTCGGATTCAAGTAGGAGGAAATTTTCGGTCAACTGTCCAAATGTTACTGGAGTAGTCATTAAGTAGACCTTAGCCCTCCTAAGAATAAATTTTTAGTACCAAAATTTAAGGTTGACCTGTCTTGCTTGTGAAGTGGGTTTGGTTTTAGGCAAATACTATCTCTAATGCAATGTACTCCCAAACTGAAAAATTGCGACTTAAACAGAAAAACAGCAGTTTGTCAATGTAGTTGACATTAGGAACAGATATATAGTGATTAGCACGCTTTTAATTAGAGCTTTTCTCAAATTATCGCAGTTTCTAAAATGATACCAAATTTATAATAATGCTGCTTAAATTCGTCAAAATGTGCTTTTGAATCAATTACTAGTTCCGATTAATGTGTGCGGAATTGGAGTCAAAGCATTAGTAAAGCTCATCAATAGTATCAATTCCGATAACTGGAAAAAAGTGCACAACTGTTTCTTGTTCTCGGGCCCTACACGTGTCTCTTACTAGTAGTCATCTTTGGTTTCTAGTGCGTAGCATAGTAAACTTATTAAGTTAATCTGACAAATATGATTTGCAACAAGCAGGAAATTAATAAATTGTGGTCCTCCCTTGTTGAATATTGCAAAGACTGGACCAATGGTAACCCAGAATAGCATTTTGGAACTTGAAAAATCTACTCTGGTGCAGAGGTAAAAGCATGTGGAAATAAAATATGAACATGGGAGTTTATATCCCATCATTAAATAGCAAGTTGCACAATTGGTCAAATCATTTCTATGAGCTTGGTTATAATACAAATACCTCACTGATCTTTTGTTTTTTCCCCACTCAATAAGTATAGAAAGTTTTTAACAGTTCTGATAAACTGCTACCATTTCATTTTTGGATTCTGGTTGCCAACGTGATACGGCTTTTCAGTCAACAATATGCAATCAACTCATATGAACACAAGTATTCTTTCTTAAATATGAGGTATTGATCCTGACAAAATGTATTTAAGTGTCGGGACGTACAACAAAACAGGCAAATATGTAAGAGAGTAACAACTCAATTATACATTATATCTCGACCTGTGTTGTGAGAAGTGATTGCACTTCTCAAACACAACATTACTAATTTTTGGCCCATTGTATGACTAGCCACTTATTGATAATGTGACTAGCATAAAATTATAGAATGTTCCTAATAAGAACATCTGCAGCTAAAATAATAGAATGTTCCTAATAAGAACATCTGCAGCTAAAATAGAAAAGGAATTAACTTACAATACAAGTTAATTCCTGACGTTAAGATTTTATGCATTCATTAATTTTTATTATCATGTGCATTTTATGAAAAAATTACCAAGGTAGTAATTTTGCTGGTATTCAATGCATGTTATACAAGTTGCTCTTGCTGATTGTTATAAATGTATTTACAAATAAGACTCAGAACTAAAACAAAGTGTATATTTACACAGACATAAATTGTGTTGCTGGAAGTGAACATAATTCGCAGCAACACACAAATCCTAAACTTAGCTTGTCACCAAAAGTCCAGCAATAACTTGCCATATACTTAGAATTCTAATATGCAGAACAATGACTTGCCATGAACATAGAATTCCACAGCTACAACATGAATTTAATCATTAACAAGTTTATTCCTAACACTGATTCCAAATTGTGAACTATCATGGAAGGCCACATGACAAGCATTAGTTTAGACATAAGAAAGTCTTCATGATAGTTCATAACCCTGGCTGTATTCAGGCATACTGGTATAGGTACATCAATCACCTTATACATCACTTGGGTCCTACTAGCAAATGAATAGACATTCTGTTTTGTAAACTAGCTTTTGGATGAGTGCACAACTCATTAAACTAGCACCCTCTTTTGAACTATGAAACTAGTAGATAATTAATTGTTTTTCACTGCAGAGCTTGAAAATATCACCATCCTACTGTATTTTAGGTTTATTACATTGCACTCTTCACCAGTCCATTCCACACTTTAATTTGAACATGATTTTATTTACAGAGGCCATTTCTACAGATAACTGAAAAATTTAAATCAGTTTATAGCCTTTTTAGCTGAAGAGCAAGAGATTGGAATACAAGATCATGTTTTAATTATTTCAGACTAAGAACAAAAATCCAAAGAAATTTAAATTACAATTTGTGCTAGAAGCTTTGCCAGCACAAAGTACAGTGTACACTTCTGTCCTATACGTTCAATTTGATTACAATAAAAATTTTATACTGGTACCTAAACTTCAACTTATTATACATAGGTTAATCATTCAAAGGAATTTGGATCAAAGTCTTGTATCCATCAATTTCTTCCCATGGTACAAGGTACAGTGTTTGTGTTGTGTAGAAAAGTTCAGTCTGATTTTAGTAGAACTAATACTTTAGAGGTACAATTTGATGACTATATATCCAAAATTTTCAAGACTACTCCATTTGCATTATAGGAACTTTGAGAACCAAGTTTATGTATGTCACCACTTGAATATACTAAAAGGTTCTGTCATTGAGCACCAGGTACATTTGCTACAATTACAATGTGTACGCTTTTTACAATCATTGAGCACCAGGTACATTTGCTACAATTACAATGTGTATGCTTTTTACAATATACTTAACTACATTACCAATCACAGAGGTACAGAAATTGCTGCAAAATCATAAATGAGAAAATTGACAACAGTTTCATGCAACTTCTGTATTTAAATTTTCTACTCTTTACCTGAGTTTTTATCCTCCTACAAGAAACTTTAGTAATGATGTCTGATGGTCGCTAGCATGAAGTTAATACTTAGACTTGCTATTTACACTCAGTCTTTTGATATCATAATTACACTAAAAAGATCATCACAGATAGTGACACTTTTGGCCATTACTTTGATTTCAATCTAGAAATTATTTTTTGCGACAGTGTTATGGTTAATGGTAGTATGATGAGAAAAAAGATTAAAAACATACGCTGTAATCTCAGTCACAGCACAAGGTAGTACAAGACAAGATGAGAGAGAAAAAGCATATAATATATATTTATCTGAAATAAATCTGTTCACACATGTGATAGAGCACATTGCTTACTAAAAAGCTGCAGAAAAACAGTGAAGAAGAAATTGTCAAAACAGAGTTAAGAATAAGAATATTTAATTACCAAGATGCAATTACATAACCTCTTTTGATTTTGTAAGGACCAAAAGAATGTTGTGGTAAATAAGAATAAGTTTTCACATGAAATAAAACATTTTAAGTTACAAATAGTTGTAGAATTCCAGAAATAAACTGTCAAGTTGGAACCATAGAGTTGTAAGTTGGAATTTTAAAATTGTATAGAAAAAAATGTAGACAGTTTCAAATCACCAGAATGGGTCACATCTGGAATGGAGGTTGGAGCAGTAACTAATAGAAATTTCGACAGTTAAATCAGGAATCAAGCACTGTTCATGTTTTTGTGACTGAAATACCCACTGTCTAGAGCTCCAAAATTTGCAATGCCAACATAGGAATGATTTGACCTTTATCTTGTCTCAACTTCTTTATTAGAAATTACTCATGCAGTATCAAGTTTTACAGGTTTTACTTGAATACCACGTTTTGCATAAAAAGTGTAACTTTCATTTCTCCATAGAAAAACTTGTAATTGAATTTCTTTGCAGTTTAAAGATAATCTTCTTACTCTGTAGACTCTTCCTTTTATAAGACATTGGATCAAAGACAATTCTACTTATTTGAGCCATAATTGGTATTGTGAACTGAGTTGCACCAATATGAAATACATTTTGCTGCATGATGACCCTCATATTTTTATTAGAATTTTATGCCAAACTCAATGATATAGCATGCGCCACACATACATTACAGCAATTACAGCATGAAAAGAAAAGATTTAAAAATATTAATATATTTTTACAGAGGATAGGATATCACAAAGCTTCACCTGCATAATCAGGTGAGACTGATGTTTTGTCAATTTTGATGATTTGCTAGGAATTAATCCTTAAGGGAGTTAATTGTATTCTGTAACTGCAGTACATTTCTCCTGATACTATGTTGAAGTTTTAGTTTTGATTATGAGAACAAGTTTCAGTATATGATACTTTGTTGTGTTGATAAAGTTTTCTCAGTTCAATCAACTCAATTTAGCTTATAATAATATATGCATCCTGTCACAGATTTCTTGTGTTTCTGCTGTGTGTTACATTCCTAACAAAGGTGCTATCTAGTGTGAGGCAAATCACCTTGAGCAATATTGCATTGCCTACTACCTTGTATTCCATGCTATTGTACATACTTGCCAGAATTGTGGTGCTAATCAGTACAAAGAAGCTTAAATGCTGGATGGATGCAACTAAAAAATGTGTTCCAGAATTGGCAAATGTAGAAAGATTCATGCATTTGAGGTGAAGTACCTTTACTAGCAGTGCATTCAATACATCTTGTTTGCGATTGGCCATCTGGCCAGCCCAAGCTGGGATGATAGATAAATTCACTCTTAAAATGAAATAAGAATGATTGCTTTGTCAAGGCAACAAGCCTACCAGGATGCTATTCTCCTATTTGATCTGGTCAAGCTCACTTGAATGCTTCTGCTATATGATGCAATGAACCTATTAATCAATGATGCAGTTTGAATTTGAGCAGTTGACTGTTTGTACATTTTGTTGGATTGATATCTATTTCTCACTACGGTTACATCTATAGCAGGTCAATTTCCTTGCACTTTCTTGTGACAGTGCCACTGGGTCATTGAATTTCTGATGAACCATGTTTTTTAGCACCTTGTTAGAAATGTATATACAGCAAGACTCAGTATAAAATCAAGATGTATTTACACAACATAAATTGTGTTACTGGAAGTGAACAAACTTCACAGCAACACACAAATCTTAAACTTAGCCTGTCACCCGTAGTGACTCGCCATAAACTTAATATGCAAAAAGATGACTTGCCGTAACACAGAACTCCACAGCTATAACACGAATTAACTGTTAACAAGTTAATTCCTAACACACCTTACTAACAGCAAACAATCAGGCACAAGATGAGTGGAATACACTAAACAGCCATTCAGATTTTTCAATAGAACGTTGTCAAGACCAATGAATTGTATATACATATAATCCAAGAAACCAGGAAATACAAAGCATAGAATATTACGCGTATGCTACTATATCATTAATCTTATCGCCTGTGTTGACGAGAGTGAATCTCTTCAACATCCTACAACCCATTCCACATGCATACAAGTCAAATAAGATTGTATAACCACAACTCCCTGAAAAAATTGTATACAAATAAATGTGGTAGTACATAAATCGATGACACGGCGGAACAAAGTAGATCCTGACAAACGTATAGAAAGCCCTGTGGGACAGCAGCCACTTTAACGACATTTTTAGCAAGGTGCTTGAGAGGATCCTAACTTATGTAACTTCTGTCTCACAAATATGCAATAAATATTGTTCTGCAAATCTTTTCTTTTGTTAAAGTGTGATAAGAACAGTTTTGAGGTCACATGAGTTACATTTACATTGAAAAGTTGTAATGTGCTGTTTTTAACAGCGTTTCAATGAGGGGTTTAAAACAAACGACTCACTATTTCTAAAATTACAAATCGAAGTTCGATTCGTGCGCAGTAAAACCTATTGTGTTAGGTGATAAGGCAGTTTGCTCTCTTTGTGGCAGGAATAAAGACAAGTCATTTATATGCATCACTTCTCTTCGACATGAGCAAAGTTACATATGATATCAGAAATGATGCGCCTCATCAGGTATTTTCTGCCGCAAAAGAAAATGAATTTGAGCGCGGACTTCCTTACGCGGAGAAAGTGAAGCGAAAGTTGCAGCTTAACTGTATTTTGGAGAAGGACGATGAGCTTGTATTTGACCTAATCGGAGTCGATGTTTCAATTGCAAATGCTCTGCGAAGAATAATGCTGGCTGAAGTTCCAACCATGGCAATCGAAACAGTATACATGGAAATGAACACGAGCGTAATTTTTGATGAAGTATTAGCCCATCGTTTAGGCCTTGTCCCTCTCGACGCTGATCCGCGATTGTTTACCGAAGTTATACAGAAAAAGAAACCGACCGTCCAAGAGTTTACAATGCCTGACGGTGAAAAACGTTTAAAAGAAAGTAATGAAGAAGAGGAATACGAACCAATCGATGAAAATAATACGATAGTATTTACGCTCAACTACAAATGTAAACGACCATCTAACATTACGACTAATCCTGATGGAACACCGTACAGTGAAAGCGTCCTAAGCGGTCATTTCAACTGGGTGCCTCAAGGAGAGCAGGACGTGCGATTTCCTCAAGGAATTAAACCACTTCACCCTGATATTCTATTGGCCAAATTGCGTCCAGGACAGGAAATCGTTTTAGAAATGCATTGCCGTAAAGGAATAGGAAAAGATCATGCAAAGTACTCCCCAGTCGCTACAGCTTCTTATCGTTTACAACCTCGTATTTCGTTCCTTTTACCAGTGCAAGATGATATGGCTGACGATTTAGTCGAAACATGTCCTATGAAAGTGTTCGATATTGAAGATATTGGTGGAAAAAGAACTGCTACAGTTGCTCGACCTAGGAATTGTTCGATGTGTCGAGAATGCATAAGACCTCCAGGATGGTCAGACTATGTAAAGCTAGAGCGTATCAGTGATCATTTTATCTTTTCAATTGAATCAGCAGGTGCCTTACAACCGAGAGATATCTTGAAAGAATCTGTGCGAGTTTTGAGAGAGAAATGCACCTCTTTCGTACCTATTGTAGATGAAATGATCTATAGAAATGCCACTAGTAAAAAATAGTTTTGTCCCCAAATTATTATTGTAAAAATGACTCCATACCTCAAATTTTTCATTGTGCCAACAATTCCGTGTCCATGGTAGGTGGCAGTTTTAGCCAATCACATTATTTTTTCATATTTTCCCTAGTTTTCGATAATTATGGTTAAAATGGTGTACATTTCATTTTGTTCAAGCTATAAACATTCGATTTTGAATACCATATACGAAAAGGTGAGCGTGCTGATACAATTATAATTCAAGAAGTTGATCTTCCGAAAAAAAAATATATATATATGTACATATTTATTAAATGACAAATGCACACCAAAAATTCTTATCCAAATGTACTAAGAGCTATTTTTCTCAGAAATATTATATGCAAATTTAGAAAGAGGCTACTTCGTTAAATTGAAAGCAGGATTCAGCCATATTCAATTTACTTTAACAATCATCAAATGTGTTGCACTGGAAAGCTCATTTGCATTGGCAAAATATTTTAAATTTCATATTGATTGTTTTTTACTTCATCTGTTGTAGCCAAAACAACTTCAAAGTGAATGCACAAACTTAAATGTGAAAAAATATTTGGTAGGTCTTAACTTAATGAAATAGCTCATCAAATGCAATCGAAAAAAATATAAATGTATAATTAAAAAGTAGTCTTTTCTTTACCCAGAAGATCTAATTGTTATAAGTACAGTCATACATTTATACCCAGACCTCAAACTTGGTGATAACTGAATTAACTATATCTAAGCCTATATGTACTCTATGAATCAAATTCCTGTAAAATTTATAGGTGCATATAATTCAAGCAAAATAAAATCATAAATTCTGAAAAAAACCAAAACGATTACATCAAGAGTCTCTTGTGTGATATTCAATTTAAGGAAAAAAATAAGAACAGATTATCCAGTTTCAAAAAAATGCAATGAAATAATTTCGCCTAATGTAAAAAATATGATAGATACATTTATGATATTAAATGAATGTTAAAGAGCGTTCAACTGCTTTAGCAAATCGGTTGTCTGTTGATCTAAAGCAGCCTCTTCATCAGTTTGCTGAGATGTACCAGCAGGGCGGCCGATAGGAGCAGAAATCATTTTTCCCGAAAGCTCCAGACCAATCTAGAGAGCATAGAAAAAAGAACCAAAAAAATTATCTTGCATTTCCAGTCTAACAGCAAGATTTACCACAGGCAAAACTATATATGAATTTGTCAAAATCAATATATAACCGCTAATCAGCTGCTTGGGTAGCTGTTCTTTGGACAACAAATATAAGTATGAAAATTAATTTTAAATACATATTAAAGGTAAAAAAACATAAAACTCAATATATCGAATCACAAACTTTAATAACGAGAATATCTTTAATCTCTACAAAAAATTTAAATACAACTAAAAATGGGAAGTACATGATACATGTAATTATAATTTAGTCATTTAAAATATTATATTCTATTCTACCATTTCTATTTTGACATAAAATACTCAGCCAGTTAGGAATAAAAACTTTATGAAAATTTGTAATGCTTCTATCCACTGCCTCAAAAATTAAATATAATATCACTATATGTCTGGGTCAGTAGACACATTCATCGATTAGACCAGTATTTGAAAGAAGACAAAATCGGACTAGGAAAAATTTAAGCTTAGCATTGCACTTACCTCGGATAAAACTTGGTCAACGATTAAATCAGTCTCTGCTTCAGTTTCTTCATTATCAAATGCGTCGATTAGTGCATCATTCATAATATCTTCACGCATGTTGAGAGTTTCACTTTGTACTGCGAATTCATTCATTATTTTTGCCGTTTCTTCGATTCCAACGCTATCATTCATCTTCTTCATCACGCCAGCAACATTTCCTAAAACTCCAGCCATTGCTGCTTGCCCTGCCATCGAAGTTGTCTGATAGCCAACAGATGTTATATTTGATTTCATCGAGTAAAGCTTTTCACGCTGTGATCGAAGCGAAACAAGTTGAGATGCCAAAGTACGTGTCGCTTTTTCATTTCCAGGTCTTTTCGCAGTTTTTTTAATGTCTGCTATAAGAAGTTTCTCGCTTCTATCAATATTCCGTAGCTCCTTCTCAATATCTCTCTCGCCTTTTCTCAAATCTCGTTTAGCTCCGCGAGCCACATCTTTGGGATCAATTTTTGGTTTTTGAAACATGTGGACTAATAAAACGTAAGCTTTTGCTAAAGTTTTCTAAAATATTAGACAGCCAAGCTAATCATTGTACTATCACTACTTAAAAATATTTTGTATAACGAGATTGTAAGAATTTTCTTTCGTGAAAATCACAGATTGAACCAATCAAATTCGGATTAATCCGTAAAAAATATTTATGAAAAAATATGACACGCCAATTCAATGCTGCCTAATAGCTGAATTTAAATGCTGTTGGGATAATTTAGAAGTTACTGTTGTATATTAAATGTACATGAGTATATCTTGCACTCTGCGCCAACCATACAACAATTTTAATTCTAGACGCGTTATCATGTTGCTGAACGCGAAAATTTTTAGCGAAAAATTAGTACTGTCGTTCTTGTTTCTCTGCACCGGTGTACAATTGAGAACTGCAACTGGCAAATCATAAAGTTCATACCTAAAAGTCGGAATTCACCAGTCGCAAGACTTAACGATGAATTATCCTAGGATAATATCACAATGGTTACTTTTCATTTGTACATATTTTTCCAATTTTTCTTGCATTTTGGTAAAGTGAATTCGGAAAATCTTCGAGGAAATGCCATCACCTCCTACAATGTTAATAAATCTGAGTGGGAAAAGCGATATAAGAATTTCATGCGAATTAATTATGGCATCGAAGTACGCCTTGACGAAAGAGAATTAAGCATGATTTTACAACAACCTTTGGTGAGCACGTCTGCAAAACGAGCTATATATATATATAACACGTGTCTTCTTGTTTGTAAATTTCTTTAGAATCCATCATCGATTTGTACATCACCAGAAGAACATTATGTGAGCGACCCAATTTTGCCAACACCCCAACCCTACATAGTTTACTCCCAGCCAACCCCGATAAATATTTACAACACAGCCAGCGCCAGTGCGGCCGCAGCAACTGGCTCAGGTAGCTCCAATGCGGCCGCAGCAACTGGCTCTGGTAGCTCCAATGCGGCCGCAGCAACTGGCTCAGGCAGCGCCAATGCGGCCGCAGCAACTGGCTCAGGTAGCGCCAATGCGGCCGTAGCAACTGGCTCAGGTATGACTTAGATTTCATGATCATGTAATTATACCAGCGATTTGGAGATAGGACAGAATCTGGTATTTGCTTTGATCATAAATATGCCCATGTCAATATTTTCCTCTTCATTTGCAGTGTTTTTATATCCTTCAGCACTGAGCTGCTTATATATTTTTCTAAATGCCAAGATTTCCTATAGTGTACCGATGTTAGTAAAACATATTGCACTAATTTTACGATTTTTATCTGGCACGAAAGGAGGGTCTGGCGCGGCAATCTCGGGCGTTTCAAATGGAGAAGGTACCAGCAAAGCAATCGGGGTAGCTGGTAATCCATCAGGTGCTAGCATTGGAGTAGAGCAGCCTGGTGATACTTCAAGTGTAAGTATTGGAGTAGAGCAGCCCTTGATTATCGAAGAGTCCCCTACTAATACTTCATTTGACGATGAGTCTGCTGAGTCAACCTCGATGCCTACAGAATACATTGAGTTCATTACCTCAGCAAATGAATATATGTCAAGCGCAACAGATGTAGCCACAATTAGTACAGCTGATGAGTTTGCTTTCCCATGGATATGAACTTAAATTTTTGATTCAATTTGTTGGCATAATTGGATTCTCAACTTTTGATTACATGTAAATCAAGCTGTATTTTTTTTATTTTTCCTAACTTATTTTTCTCTATTGCATGATAGCATTCCATTTTGTATAATTCCATACCAAGTAGAAACTTGTTTGGCGATACTTCCAATATGAAAGTAAAAAGAACAATCAATTTTTCAATGTTTCTCAATTCAACAGAAAAACATAAAATATTGTTTGATTAGATTAACCAGAATGATCATGCCAATAATTACGAATCGAATTTGTTATGTCTAGAGTTTCTTAGATCTAAAATTATTTTTTTCAATTTCATTCGATTAAATATTACCCAGAAGAATTTCTTGATTATTGTCATACATGGTGGTTTTATTTACTTTCCTTGCATTGCTTCTTGCTAAGTAGATACATAAGTAAATTAATGCTTTTTTATAATTTTCATCCAAATTATCACTTGTTCTTAGTCATACTATCTTATCTCCAATAACATAGGTTGCACCATTGACCAATACACTCATGAATGAATTAGACCGGACATTTAAACCCAGTAGCAGAGTAAATGATTCAATGTTCCATTTTAATTCAAGTGATTTAACTGTATAATTATAGAACAGAAATACTTATGTCATCTTGCAACAATATTTACCAAATAAAATTATTATCCATGCATGAATTAAAGAATTGGCAAGACAGATAAAGTAAAGAAATAAAATCTTGCTATATTACGCCAAATCAGAATCATTTGTGATTGATATTCATAGTTACATAACCCATCGAAAGATCTAACAGGTATCAATTTGAGAGAGAGAGCCACACATCAACAGAAATCAACATAAACTTATCTCGGACATAAAGGTCCATGAAAAAGCGCACTCAACGCTTCGTACTCTTCACACGAAGATGGAATAGACTCAAAATCTAGACAAAAATATTTAAGAACATACACTCAAAACTACCATGACCACGAAATTATTTGCCATTGCTCTGTTCTTCTACATAAAGGCTGAGGGTGATTCGTTGAGCTTAAAAAAAATTTTGTTGCTGGATTGTACAAGCACAACCGCGGTCGCTCACTGAATTGTTCCCCAATACTTTTTGTTTTCGACTCAACTTGACTATCAGCAAGTGTTGATACTTGGAATTCAAATTGAGCCTCTGGTATACACTCATCTGTCAATTTACCTCTTAGTGGAGTTAAGAACCGGCCATCTATAGCCCTTAAACATATAGCTCCTGTCGTCATAATTATAGGTTTAAATGTTTCACTAGCCCCACAAGATGCGGACATAGATGATCTTCTGTTTGCATATCCTCTATCGCTTGCCAAACACTGCTCTCCATAAATTTGATATCGTTTCGCAATCGTATTTTCACTCGAATCTGTAGCTCTACGACGTAGTTCCCAAGCAAGCGGAACAGCAACCCAAACAAGAGCAAACCCAGTAATCACCCAGTCCCAATGTTCAAATATAACATGTAGGAGAGAAGATCTAATGATTGATAAAACCGAGCGATCGCCTTTTTTAATTGAAGGCCCAGATGAAAAGCTGGATATGAGAAGTGCACCATAAAGTCTCTGCCACATCCCCTCTAAAACGGAACCAACAAAAGGATTGGTGTACACAGCCAGCGTTGAAATCATTCTAACTGCACTGAGAACTGAGAAGTACTTGGAGTACGAAGAGTCAATCGAAGACAAAAATGCTAGAACTGCAGATGCTATACCGACAGATAGACATGAACCAATGATAATCCCTAAGTGCCTATGTGAGCTAGTCTGAAAGGATGTATTTCTCTTCATCTGGATGACTCCGAAAGCTAGTGTAGTCAATGTTATCAAAATTTTCCAAGTTGAAAATGGAACGGCCATCGGTACCACAATTCGCCATACAAGTAGCATTATGACAATATAGCTAATAGTAGTGAAAAGGTCCTGAACTAATGTTTTTCCATTGGTTTCTAGAAGGAAATAAACATAGTCAATGGTGTACAAACCAGCAGCGAGGGCGCACGAGAGCCAGGCATTCTGCACTAGTGTAAATGCGATGGGGTGCCACGCAGCATCAGCAAAACCTTGACTCCAAAATATTGAAAGTATATACCACATTATAGCAAGTGACAAAATAATTACACACAAGACAGCACGGGGAATGCATATACTTGATGTATTCATAGTCGATGGTATACATCTCATCGGTAGCTGTTTTGAGATGCATACATCCATCACATCATTCCTTATCATCTGTGAATTTCGAGTAGATTTTGTAAACCGATGATAATAAGCAAATAGCATTAGAATGTATGGCAGGAGAGTGAGGACTAAAGGAAATATAACACTTCCGTAGGGCTTGGCCAGTCGTCTTCGAAAACTATTCCATCTCCAAAATAGCGGTTTTCGAAGGAAATTTATGCCACCCCAAGGCAAGTCGTTTACATTAAATCGCACTATATGGGGTTCGACAAGTTTTCCATCTCGGCCAAGTTTATCCTCTACGCGTTTCCAACTTCCCAATCGGTGGAATTCGTCGCTGCTCGCTGCATACGTAAAAGGAAGTTGATGACACTTTCCAGGATCACTGAGAACAGTACCAGAAGCACAGATAGGCATATGTGCAGCGTTTAACATCAAAATTGGCCCATCTGCATCTGTTGTCTCCTGGCCATCATTCAAAAAATCTTCCAAGTTTTCAAATATTGGGCATTGTGAAACAGGAGGTAGAACTGAGGACATTATATCCTCAGAGCCGTAATAATGGGACGATTTTGCCATAAAGTCTAACAGACGCTGACGTGCTGAATTGTAGCTTTCCAGTCGAGGCTCCAAAACCATAACATCGGTGACCAATCGCTGATTATCCACAGCGCCCAAGAACTCATAGGAATCGTATGAAAAGGAGCAGAAGCCTTCACACGCAAAGAGAGCATCAGGGTTCTTCGTTACTAACGTATTAGGACCTAAATAAACCAAGCGATCGTACTCGACCAGATTCCACAAAGACGTTAGCATTGAAGCTAAAGAAAAAGACCTAGATTTAGAGATATCAGAGCGACCTGAGAAGGTTTCAAGAATCCTGATCTTAACTCCGTCTTGCTGGAGGGATCTTAAATTTGCTTGGCTGGCAGCTTCGCTACTTAATAAAACGATAATATCTGCCTTACAATTTGAATCTCGCAAGCTTTGAATAAGAACTCTAGAGCCAGTGATATTATCATATTCTGTAACTGCGGTAACATAAGCTCTCCGTTCCTCCATGGGAATGCAAAGACCCTTACTTTCCGCGACGAACAATTTACCAGCAACTGCAAGCATGAGGAACAAACATGATGCAAATCGTCGCCTTCGACTCCGCCTATCAATTCGCACCATTGTTAACTTATTTCTATTTTATAGCAAAGGAATATATTATTCAATGCAAATAAAGAAAAATTGATTCATAGAGAGTCTATGTAAGGCTGCACGATTTGCTGATTCGCCTTATCACAGGAAAATTATTATTAGTTCCGGTATAAAATTACTGTTTAGTGCGTCGGTTACCGTTTTTTACCTTTGTCAACGTTTTGAAATCGATTCTGAGATCACAGAATTATTTTAATTTGAGTAATTATTAATTTAATAGTTGAGATTGTGAGGTACCAAAATTTATGATAATTGTTCCAGAAATAAAACTACATGCTGACATGCTGATTCGTTATTATTCTATAACCATAATTTTTCAAGAAAAATAAAAATACTGTTGGGTCATTTTAAAATATAGCCGATCTCATTTCGAAAGCTATTGATAGGGGATTGTTCGAGAGAAGGCGCCTTACGGCATCCTAACGTACGTAACCTACATGCCGCCGAAAAATGCATACTTACTTCTGTGTTGTTCTTTACTCGCAAAAATGTGACAGAGAAGAGTTTTGAAGCCGAATTAGTTGTATATAAAAATGATCATTGTTAGATTTAATGTTCACAAGAAGTGCAATTTTACAAGCTGTTTGAGTTAACATTTTGTTAGAAACCGCAGTATGTCTGTAGTGCGTAAGCCCAACAAGACATAAATAGAACAGATTACATGTGTACAAGTATTTATTAGTTTATTATAACATGCATTGCCAATAATAAATCTCGTCAACACTACAAAAAATTAGCTATTTTCTTGCAAGTCGAATATAATTGAATTTAATCAACTTTGAATGAATATCAAGCAAACGGACAATACGGCACTAACAAATTAACTCCTGATGCAGCCGTGCCATGGACTTCACATTGATATCAAAAGAGACAACAATAAAAATTTCTATTGACATCGGTAGTCAAGTCACTGTAGGTATTTTAGATGGTATTTATCTCCTGGTCTATTAAATAGGCCGTTTTCAGGGCTACAAATCTTTGATGTAAAAGATATCGTTGATAAAAATATCATTGCAAAATAATTTGGTACGTTGCACACATAAAAAAATGAGCTCATCTAATAAAATGATGTTGTCAGTTGTAAGATGCTGTCACTAACTGGCTAGATTTTTCAATCATATTTCAGCTTGGAAATGAAGGTAAATTTCAGCTCAGATTAGTCACTTTAGACCTCTAAATGCATTGATGCAGCTGTCATTAACTAGAATGAGACTCAATGTCATTGATATTAACATAATAATTACATTTTCCATTTTTAAACTTTGATATGTGTTAAGACTTGTAATGAAAAAGATGGAGTTGGAAATAAAACCGACAGAATAATGGAAATGGATTAACAGCAATAGCAAAAGAGGAACAAAAGGAAAGAAAGGAAAACAAGCGTACTAGTTTTTGTTTGTTTTCACTAATGAATCAAAACATAAATATGAAATATAAAAGAATTATTTACAACTTGCTTGAACTTGATGATTAGATGCATTCTCATTGGTTGGTTTGTAAAGCATCATAAAGTAAGGATAGAACACAAATTTCCTTTGGTTGATTTGTGGAGCATCATAAAATAAGAACAAAACACAAATTTCTACTGGTTGATTTTTGGAGAGTTATGGAAAAGTATGGAACAGAACAAATAATACAGAACATTTTAGAACGTGCTGATCTGAAGAATAGCTGTAATCCTTACATATCATGTCTAAGGCCTCATGCAAGTAATACATTGGGTAGAAGAAACTATAGCAAGTTTAGTAATTGTCAGGAATTCAAAATACAATGAACAAGAATGAAACATGTACATTACATTTACTGACTTGTGTTGATAGAAGTATA
>JAULBW010055869.1:0-52612 GCA_032358265.1 Vaucheria bursata
TTGGTAATTAGATATAGACCAACATATCTCTTAGTGTGGTAATTGCAGCAATATGTGTACATAGAAATTTGAATTTGGCTCAGTCTGTTTGAATCGTACTAAATATAATGATGAAATTATAGGTTAAGCATATACTAGGGATTGCTGCAACTGTTGAGATTGAAGATTCTTTGATTAAAGCTTCAGATGATGGAAGTTTTTTGGATTCAATCCTCACAGATTCCTCGAGACAATCTACAATAACTGCAACAAGTATTACAACCGAGTCTATTGGGGAGCCTAAGCCGGAAACTTCAGACTCTGATATGCTACCTGTTATAATCGGCTGTACCATTTCTGCTGGTATAATCATTATAATCATCATGATTTGGCTCATGAGAAAAATAAATATTCAAACTGCACATGAAGATAAGATCGATCCTGAAATGATTGAAGATCGCAATGTTGGCAATAGCACGGTGAGTAATTTGGATGATAAAGTAGATGAAAACGTTCAAGATGCAAATAATGTGGAACGGCGCCGTAAACTAGACGGGGTTACAGGTGCATGGATTGTCATCGGTGCAATTCGATCGCATTTGCCTTATGTGAAATCAGCATATGGATTATGCAATGAGATTGTGGGAATGTTTTCAGCTGCACGAGCTCTGAATGACAACTTCAAAAAGATTGTCCAATGGGCTGATAACATGAAGGTATGATATCCCCAACACATGTACACATTCATGCACCCATAATTGACATTTTAATTTACACTACTTGCTTAGTTTATACCTAACTATATATATATATAGTGTTCACCTCTTTATCTCCTTGGCATTGATTATAGAGTACATGCTGGTTTCTACCAGGATGTTGTTAATCAGTATAGGATTCATATGTTCTCTCAAGGATATTTTGAGGAAATCTTAGCATTGAATACTGTATATATGCAAATAATGAATCTTTTCATGACCTTCCAGATGCAAACTTTAATTTTTTGAAGATATTGAGATTTACTGTTGAGGTACTTCAAATACCTTATACATTCCCATCTAAATATTTATACTACTGTCAAATAAACTACCAAATACTGAAATATGTCATTAACCATAACATTGATAGTTCTTATTTAAGTTGACAATGATAACAATAAGTTGAAATACTTCCGAGTAAACTTCTTAATATCGTTGTTGGCTTATATTATATATATATATATATGTATATCAGGCTATTTTGGAAACCGTACATGAATATTCTGAATCTCATCCAAATGTGAAACTTAACGTCAATATGGAGAACATGGATAATTGTATACAGTTGCTCAGTGAGTTGGTGCAACGCACAAAATCTCATAATGAAAACAATATGCTGGTCCAATTCGCTTTGTCGAAAAGCACCCAAGAGTTAATTGATGAAGCATCAGATAATTTAAGCAGAGCAGTTGCAAATCTACATATTGGAATAAATATCGCTTCATTAGGGATAAATCTTTGGATTGACGAGAATGTTACCATTATTATGTCGTAAGTACTCATTTTAGTATATTTGTACTTCAAAGAATACTACATTATAGATGTTATATGCATGCCATTTAAATATTATTTTTATGTTGGGATAATGATATTGTGATGATGCTAATACTGAATAATTTTGAAATTGAAATTTTTTTTATCATTTTTATATTGTTCCAATGATGGTTTTGAATCAAAAGTAGATACGTATTTTTGCTTCAAGTATCAGTAACAATGTTTGTTACCGGTAGTCTAAAATGCATAGTCATCAAGTTTTGATATGTTCTTGGAATAAATATGAATTGTAGTTTTCAAAAAAAGACAATTACTAATAAATTCACAATGCTGAACTATAAAAATTACCACATTTTTGTAAATGGTGGTATTCAAGAGACAAATCTATTTTGCTAGTGAGTAAAATGCAATTTTTATTCATGTTGTATGGTTAGAAATTTATGTCGATGTAAAGTTGAGTTTATATTGCGAGTCTTCAGTGCTCACAATAAAACTGTATTTAAGTGGCAAAAATGGAGCAATATCAATAGATATTATCAACCATTTCACCTGAAATATTCAATAAACTATCAATTACATTTTTCTTTTGATATTTTTACAGTGCAATTGACAACCTAAAAGTTAACTTAAGTGTAATGGGCGCTGCATTAGAGAAAGTTGAGCGCCATATAGGCATTATAAACTCATTGAAAGAGAGTGTCAAAACTGCTGAAAATTCAATTGAAAGTAGTACTGGAGACGGTGAAGGACCAGTATGGAACAGACACATGTACAATGATGTGCCGCAAACTCTAAGTAGACTACAGTGCGAGCCCGAAAATTTAAAAATATTGCAAAAGATGCCTATCGGAGTTGGTGGATTTGTGGAGGTCTATAAAGTGGAATATTGTGGTGCTGTACGAACTGCCAAGGCAAGTTTGTATGTATGCAAGTTAAATATGCATTACGGCATGCTAGTTTCGAAGAATTTAACATTTCTGTGAAGGGCATTTGTACTGAGTTCAAGAAGTAACTGGGTAACTCAGTTGCACATCTTATTAACTTGCATCTAGTTATTGATTTCCATATCGATTGTGCATGCATGTGAAGTTCCATCGCCAGTTTCGATACTATCAGTACCACCTTAGCATATACATTTATTGATATTTTAATGGCAATACTGAGCTTCATTGTTCTATAATTTACACAACAAAGTGAAAATGGAAAAACTTAATGCACAAGCTTATCTAGTTTGTTAAAGCACATTAAAGATTTAGAGGTGTTCTAATGAATATCTATTTGATGATCATATTATCATAAATTACTTCTTTTCTTGGTCTAATTATATAATTTTTGTAATGTTACTCCAAGTTTACTCGGATGATTTCTCCACAGTATTACTTAAAAGAAAACCATTACAGAGGACATTTCTTCATTTTTTAAAATTTGTCCAATCTTAGATGTGTTGATTGATTTATTCTTTGACAGATAGTAAATTTGACTGGTTTATCTCCGGAACAGCTTCAAAAGACATATTTGAAGTTTGCTAAAGAACTTTACACATTAGTACAGCTACAAAGTCCGAGGGTGGTAGAACTGTGTGGAAGTATAACATCTATTTCGAGGTTAACGCTAATTCTCGAGGTACGTCATTTTCATTTGTTATCGCTTTACTGTAAATTTATCATACATGCTTGTCTATTGCAAAGTACAATCTTTTGTGTAAATTTCTTTCCATCAACTCCAAATTCATCATGATAATAAGCATTTGATTTATTATTCAAACTGATGAGATGAAATTCAATATTTTTTTAATATTTAGTAATTATGAAGTCCAACAACATATCAATACGTTTCAATCTCTAAAATACCATGCAATACATGTAAATGTTTTAAGGAGTACTTTAACAAAATATTATTCCTTTCTTACATTACAAAAAGTAATGAGATCGATTGTCTATATACAGAAATGTAAATGCATGTAGGTTTAATCGGCATATTTTCATTCGAAATGCTCGTGACCTTCTGTAGTAAAATTGTTTGTGCAGTGCCTAATATTAAAATATTCATGATTCATTCAAGACTGAGATATTCAAGAAGAGTAAAGCTTCAATTTCTTACAGTACATGGAAAAGGGAAGTTTGCGTAAAATGCTAAACAATATGAATGAATGGTCATCATTGAATGCGCAACAAAGACATACTATATTGTGCGATATTTCGGAGGGCATGGCTTTCTTGCATGAAAATAAAATGTATCACAGGGATCTCAAAAGGTATATGTGACCGTTGATTCTGAATGTAAATGTATCCGTATCAAGGATTTTAAACTCTGTGTTCTAGATGCTATGCTTGGTAAAATACCAATTGTTGATCAAATTTGTACAACACTGGCATATGTGAAACTCGGATGATAATATATCAATGCTTATGATGCTTATGAATGAATTGAACTTCAACCGTAGATTAAGACCTATAAATTAGTAATGTACGGAATAGTACTTCATAATCTCCATACAATATGTCTTTTCTCACCAAAAAAGTGGACATTTACCTCTTTTTATTTGCATGCTACTACATTTATATTGAAGAGCAGAAATTTGAAAAAAGAACTTATTTAAATTAACAGAATATTTTTTTGCTCTTATCAAGTGATAATGTGCTGATAACAGATGATATCCGCGCAAAGCTGACTGATTTCGGTCTATCGAAGACTGCTTCAAGTGTTTCAAGTTTCACTAAAACCATTCGCACTGACACTCATGGCGCGGTAAGTTTCTATGAACTCATTCACACTATGTACGTGTACTGTTTGAAATATTTCGTACATTTTCTGAAAAAAATAGTATCATAAAAGCATTAGCCACCAATCAAACTTATTTTAATATTTGCATGCATAAATGTATTTTATATGAAGTTATACTTTAGCTTCTGACTAATACAATGAAAGACATGCAACGTTTTTTAGATTTTGGTTTTAGAAATAGTAAAGTGTAACACACAGTAATGCATTCAGTCTTGCCAAAATCATGTTCTATTTTGTACGGCCTCTAATCTGATTCATTTCATATTCTTGGAATTTAAGCTAATTTTATCATAGATTGTTCTTTTTGCTAGGATTTTAGTTGTGTCTTAGCATGGTTTTTTCTGAAAATTCTACTAAATTTCATATGCACCATTTGGTAAAATTCTATATTTACATTTTTGCAGGGTACATTGGCATGGATGCCTCCCGAAGCATTTGAATCTTGCAAAGAGCGGGGTGCAGGTGTCAGCAGCAAACATGATGTTTATAGTTATGGCATGGTTACATTCGAGGTGCTTGCCGGTTTATCTGGTCCTGAGCTGAGCATGCCATACAACAACTACACTTATAGAGAAATAATTGTTGCAGTGTTGAATGATAATAGACCCAAGCTCCCCCCAGACTGGGATCAATCAGATAATGTGTATTGTGCTGCAGAACATGCATCGCTAATGAACCGCTGCTTACAAATGAAACCTCTTGACCGACCAACATTTGAAGAGATTGTGTCCTACTTGAAAGCTCTTCAAGATGATGGGAAAATTCATTGAGGTGATGATAAACTTGTGCAACTTATTAGAATTTCAAAGTGCACGTTTAAATGAGCTAAATAAGCTTGTTCAACTGTTTTTCAGCTAATATGAAACACAATTGAACTTTTTTCATTTTATTTTGACCTTTCTTTATTAGTATATATCTTTATTTTAGTTTATTGTATACCATTCCATACTCAAAGGCTGATTTCCTCAATGAGGTCCATAAAAAATTAGCTGCATCATTATATATTGCTCTATTTTGTAGCAAATTATCTATTCTCCAGTGCTGAAATATGAAATAATATAGGCGTATTTTTGTCAAATTTCAGTTTAATTTAATACATGCAAGTACAGACTTGTAGGTGTTCAAGGTGAAATATTCCACATGCAACAACTCGATATGCCCTAGGCTGTAATCATTTGCCAATACTATAGCTACTCTCATTTCATTGGGCTTCAATGCCAAATGTTTATTTTGGCGACCACATAAAAAACTTACATGTGACCATATTCCTTGTTGGCTTTAGCTGGTCTATAATCGAAGCCTGTGCTGCACTTTTACACATTGCTTGCAAAATAATTTTGACTCATGTTCCAAGAAGACCTGTTTAGAAAAGTTAAACATTATTTTTAATGATAATATTCAAATTTCAACTAACAACTATACTATCATTGAAATCCATTGATATTTTGAACGATAGTAACTACTCGTTATAGTGAATGTCAGACTAGTTACATTATCCTATCAACCCTAATAGATCCATGGCTCAGTAACCTATCCAAATTTGAATAGATCCATTTATGGGTGAAGTTTCATGTCTTTGTCAACTTGTAGTTTAAACATCACAGATATCAAAGTGATGATAACTCTGTAACTACTCAAATTCTTTCTGTAAGTTGTTTCTATACCATAATTAAAGTCGACAAGTTATGTAATAACTTGACGGATGAAACCCAAAGTACAACAGAAAACACGACACAAAAAAGTAAAGCAAGTAATATGAAGATATCATACATTGCGAAAAGTGATCTTTGCAACATGAAAAGGAAATAGATATAGATCTACTTGTATGAACAAGTCTTACTCGGTCAGACTCGAATAAGCCAATATGTTAAGCAACGGATCTCTACGGTTCCCAACAAACAGATGCTCACAAGAATTTTTACCTCTTCGAATTCTTAACTATACTTCAAACTTCTTTGCAATAATTGCACAATATATATAGCATTATATATAATAAACAATTTCTTGTGCAATAATTTCTGGTTCGAATATTTGGTTCATTTTCAAGTAGTCATAAAATTGCTTAGATGGACAAGATCACAAGTAAGTCTAAACCTTTCACAAGAAGGCTTTTTTGGGCTGGTACTCTTGGACTCTATGCTTAAACATTTTCATTTCTTATTGCTGTTTGCTTTTGTACATATAACCTGCAATGTTTTCCTTAATATGCTACATTTTGCTCTTAACAAATGCCGATTGTGTAAATAACTAGATTTGACAGAAGAAATCTTTCAACCTCTTAGGTGCATTTCATAATAGATCTGATGCTATTTTCAATAATTTCTTAGTATTTCTTTATGCAACCATGCCTAATTCAATCCAAAAATGAATTTCGTTTGCTATATTATCAATTGGTTTTATGATATTTACAACTTCCCATCCATTTTTATGGAATTCAATCATACCACTAGCATCATATAATTTGTACATTTTTGTAAATAATCAGTGGTTTAGTTCTATCTTTTATTGTATCATTTTAGAATGGTAAGTCCCCAATATATATTTCAGCTCATTGAATTTCATCAAAAATCTGTTATAAGTCCAACTGAAGTTGTAAGTGATGTACCATCCAGATCGTTTCTGGTTGAGATTTTGTGTTCTCTAGCAGTTTCTACTGAATAGCCTCATATAGTCTGAACCTCGATTATCTACAAAATATAACAAATTTCCAGTTGATTTGTGAGTTCGAGTCTTACTGGAGTTGTAAAATATCCCTGGTTGAGATCTTTACACATAAGTAGTCATGTTGTTCTGTACTATTGTATTGTTGTGCTTTGAAAAGTTCCAGTACTGCATTAGTCTATAGTTTTGATAAGACCAATATATATTGGGGAATTTTTGATACCTGTTTACAGCTATTTAGTGAAAGTATTTGTCTAAGTTTACTGGTATAATTTAAACATGAGCACAGTTTGTTGTCTGTAGTTTAGGATGAAAACCCTTATAGATGACATTTAAAAAATTATACTTGATTCTAAAACAACTATACACGTGGGAAAGAAAAAGCACATCCTTTGTATCTGCACCTAGTTTATACTGATTTCGAAGTATTGAGCTTACAAGATGTGTTCACAGAATTCTGGCCATGAATCACAACTTCCTTATCTTTAATAAAAATTGAATTCATTTCATTGCAACTTGCACATTTCATAGAACCAGTGCTGTGTCCAATAACTTGGCACAGCTTACAAAAAATTTGTATTTCTTTAATGGAATTATATGAACAAGCTCTAATACATTCATCTTTATATTCCTCTTTATATTCAGAAGAGGAGGGTAGGAGTACTGGTATTGGGTTCAATAGATCTGCTGAACTATAAGTAGTTCATGTCCAGTTTTTTCAACTGGGCAAGCCTGAGCAACAACATTATATACTAATGCGCACTTATTACTACTGATGTTCAGATCTGCTGCTACTCTTTATTTTGCACCTGACAGCAAATAGATTCAATTTAAGAGTAAAATGTTGCTGTGTAACACAATTAGGTATGTTCTACTCTTTTGAACTTTCTGATTTTGTTAGGATCTGGATATAGATTATTGTATATTTTGATTAAATGTGCATTTGTATCAATGTTTGTAGTTATTAATAATGTTCTTAGTTTGTATCTATGTACTTCAACATAGATGTTGGTCTGTTTGTGTTAGATTTAGAGGAGTTTGTACACAGATTTTAGGTACAAATTGTATTTTTACTCACTGTTAGAAGCAACTAATCTACATTTGATTTCTTACTTTTATTTCTTTTGTTCCTAGTTCTTTTTTGTCACTATTTCTTCTATTTCTTATTTCATTCTACTCTTATCATTTCACTTTGTACAATTCCTTGCTTTGTTTTTCACTTTCACATGTACATCACCATTTTTTGCCAGAATCACTAAATTGTAGCAATTGTTGAGCTCTTTACTATCATGCAAGATACACTACACTCACAACAGCAGTAATTGTAGTCTTTAAGTAATCAGTTTTTCACTCTGTCTACATTAGAAATCCAAAAGCAACCCAAGGCTGTCGATCAAGAATTTTTTACAGGCAATCAAAGGGAGTCCTTTTCTTCTTTTTAGAGACTAAAAATTTTTTTCCATGCACAACATAATCAATTTTACTCAGATTCCATAAAAATTAGTTATACTCTTCCTTTTCTTTGAGACTTGGAATTTGATTGAGTCTTGCCCTTCCATGAGTGAGAACACTTGATGTTCCCATCCTTTGGTCAGTTCAAGTATTTTTGGAATTACATTTAGCAATGCAGATTGCCATCATCAGACATAGTGCAAGCTACTATCTTTATGTCAGCATCATTGTTCTACATCCACCTTAGTTTCTGATTTCCAAAGTTTTGCAATAGAAATTCAATGTTCAAAACAATCATTGGTTTCAATTTTTTTGTCAAGCATGAAAAGATGAAGCAAATAGTGAAATCTGTAAGAGTGGTTGACCTAACTTTATTGAGGAATATTGCATCCTTGCAATCTGTATTGAAAGTTGTCTTTTTGAACAATGCTAAGAAAGAAAACTAGAATGTATTTTTTAATCTACCATTTTCTAGCCCAATTTACAAAAACTTTAAAAATTGAAAGATGCTTTTTGTCCTTTTGTTTTGAAGATTAAATCCCATAAGAACTATTCCCTAAATTGTGGTGCAATATTAAGTGGTTCAGTTCATCTTCATGATTTGATAACACCTGAAGAAAAACTTAGAATATTGAAAATCAACTCTGTCTATAATGTGGATCCTACAGTCAAAGGATAGATTGAAGCCCAATAAAGCTTCAACATTTAAAAATAAGAATGCTTGATGGTGAAGAGGGGGGAAGAGAGCTGTCAAATAGAAAATTTAGTCTCAAAAATCTAAATTTGAATAGCTTAGTTTTATCTTGAGTAAAAATTTTGTTCATTTATATGTACCTTTAAAATTATTTGTTCTGGATAGTTTGTGGATTGACGTATTAGTTTTTACAGATTCTGGTTCAGAATGTAACTATGTGGATAAAGTGCCAGCTAGAACACTGAAGCTAAACAAGCACTGTTTAATGTGACCATTTGCTTTAGAAGTTATTGATGGTAGTGCACTTTCATGAAGTAACTCAAGTTTGTATTTAAACTGTGAATTAAAGTTAAACAATATAGTATTTACACTTATGCTTTACACTGTTAGGAGTTCTTATTTGTCTATAGTTCATAGTTTAGATTGGTTTAGAAATGTTGATACTAAAATTGACTGGAAACTCAGTAAATTATCTTTCCTAAGCAAATTGCTGATTTGAAGTAGTTGTCCAAGTTGATTAGTAATACTACTGTTTAGAATAATAAACATAATCAGATGAATAGTAAAAGTATTATTTTACCTATTGATAATCCTGCTGAAGAGTAAAATAAAGCTATTCCTTCTATCCAAGAAGAAATGAATGAAACATGAAGTATTTTGTTGAATGAATATTGTGAACATAGGACAGTTTTTAAAAAAGTTAATATTCTTTCAGAACATTGGGAGCATGACATTTCCATAGAACTCATGAAGGACTGCAAAATTCCTTAGGATCCTATATGCTCTCTTGCTGAACAAAAATTTAGTACTTTGAGAAAGTATTTTAGATGAATAATTGGCTAGAGGATATGTAATGCATTCAGCTTCTCCTGCTGAAACTCCATTATTTATCATTGTTAGGAACTAACTTCATTAAAGGTTAGTTCTTATTTCTATGTAGCTGCAGTATGATTTGTCTATGTTCTCATTTTGGTTTCAGTTCGGTTTCAGCTTAGTTCCAGCTTGGTTTTAGTTTGATTTTAGTTTCAGTTTCAAGATACTTAAAAATAACTGAACTGAACCCTGTTCTTCATGCCACTATGTTTTGTGTGTTGAAAATGTTATCTCATTTTCAGCAACACATGTAGGTTAGTATCAAATATTACTTCTGTTTTTACATTATTCGTTATATTTGTATTTTCCTAACAGGAGATTAATGATTCACTTCACCTTCTCACTATGTATAAGAGAAAGTACAAAATCAGTTTTTACATGCTTTTCAAATTTCATAAGACTGTTCAACTTAGCACTCTATATTAGGACAGATGAATAGTTTGAATTTTTCTTATTTACTTACATGCAAAATCTTATTCCCTTAGATAAACAAAATGAAGAATGTTTAATGTAAATTTATAGTTTTGTATTCCAGAAAAATGTTGTAATGATAGTAGTCTGTTAAAGATAATGTAATTGATTTATAGTATGGTTGCACTGTTATAGTTCATATTGATACTGACTAGTGGACTTTATATGTACAGTAATTTAGTGACCTTGACTGAAGTACTTTTTTTAAAGTTTTAAAATATCAACTTTTTAGTAGATAGTATGGTTTTCCTCGTCCTTGTAGACTTTTTACTTTGTAGACTTTTTACTTTTTAGATTTAAAGAAACTCACTTTAAAGTACAAAGACTGAACAGTGGTATAATAGTAGTAATAAAGTAAACTCTAAATTTGTCAGGGTCATCAATTCCATTTGTTATATCCAAACTTTGATATCCAAAAGTCTATAGCTGAACTTGACATAATAGTGCTTTTGTTTTTTGCTGAGTTTAAAGGAAACTCCTTACATCCTACTATGGTTATTTTAGATGATTGTGCATAGAAAAGAAATATGGAAAAAAATTAAAGTACTTCCAACATCTATCAAATCGTTCTGTACCAGAAATTAACTTGCATTAAAAGTTAATTTGCTTTCTACTTATAGCTGCAGATATTCCTTTTTGAAACATTTTTTATTTCTGCCTATTCATATTTTCAAAAGTGTCTAGTTATACAATAGTTCTAAACTTAGCGATGTTGTATTGGAGAAGTGTAGATACTTTTCACAGCATAGGTCAAGACATTAATGCATATTTGAGCTGACTCTCTTAAATTGTTTGCTTTTCTTTCTTTACATCATAACATTCTGCACCTGTGTGTTTAAATATAGGCTGATATACTGGATTGTTCACTTGTTACGAATGTGTTCAAACATGACTCAAAACCAGGGCAAAGAGAATATTTACATAGACATAAATTGTGTTGCTGGAAGTAAACATACTTCACAGCAACACGCAAATCCTAAACTTAGCCCATCACCAAAATCCAGCAATGGCATGCCATAAACTTAGAATTCCAGTGTGCAGAACAATGACTTGCCATAAAACAGAATTCCACAGCTATAACATGAATTTAACTGTTAATAAGTTAATTCCTAACAACACTACTTGCAGTGTTCAGCATTAACCTATGAAAATGTTAAATGGCATGGCTAGCAATAGATCACTGTTCCAACCATTGTTTAACTACCTTTTATGTGTTACTCATGTGTTATTTTGAAGATACATTACCTATATACTATGCAGCTACAATCTGATCCATATTTGTCATTTTTATTGAAGTGACTGAATTTATCTGTATCTACTCAACCCATCAAATTCTGGTTACATCCTAATCATATCTACTTGAGTGGTTAAATTCCACCTGCATAAGTTTTCTTATTGTCTGCATTTTCATTCCAAGAGTTATGCCAAGTTTGCTGGATCAATGGAAAATTTACTTTTCATTTTGTTAGAACAACTAATACCATCTCTTTCCACTAGTACTTGTAATAAATGACTATCAGAGTTGTTGTACTTTATATTTACTGAGACATAATACTTTCAAGACTGGAAAAGGTTTATTTTTGCTGCTGTAGTTACAGAGTAATGAGAGGTCACAGAAATTACTCATGTCAGGGGACTTTGTTCCTCGTGACCTGTATTGGGGGCTGCATTCCCAAACTTTCTTCTCTTATAATATAAATCACATACCACTATGTCTTCAAAAAATATTACAAATAAGTATTATGCCTTGGTAGCGTACCAGTATCGTTTAAAGAAATTTTTTAATAGATTCTAAAATTATTCATTTCTTAAGTACACGGATTGTAACTAAACGTTTCTTACAATCCCCCCAAAATATGTGGGGCATAAGAAATACTATTTAATCATTTTATTGTAGTTGAAACAATGTTTATTTTATTCTTTAGTGTGAAATAAGTCTTAAAAAATAAATATTTTTTGACCCTGGGTGGGAGTTGAACCCTTGCCCTAACCTTTCTAAAAAGAAACAAAATGGAATAAACATGTTGCTGTGGAATTCCTCGTAAAACCGATTCCTCAATTCTATCTCAAATGCCAGAATACATATCTTTAGAGCTTCCTCCTCGACCAACCTTGGGTTATTGCAAGGTGGTTAATTTCGGGATAAAGTTGAACTATACTTAATTTCCTGCTCTACTCTAGGGTGAGCATAAAAATTTTTAGCCAACAACAAGAAGCATTACAAATCAAATTGAGATATTTCCAATAATGATCAGAATATCTATCATAAGTCTTAAATGTGGAGGCGTAAATGTTGAACAGGGCATGATGCTGGTAAGAAGCTCATGCGGATATAGTCATTTACATTATACTGCTCTGTCAAGAACTTGTACTGCCTCGGTACTTTTTAAGTTGATTCAATTGGACAAGCAAATGGTCAAGCACTAAATAAAGAAGTTGAATATGAAGACAAATAAGTGCATATTTTGATTGAACTAATTCAAAAGACAAAGAATCTTGTATCATAGTAAAACTCTATACTAAATTCAGCTTTTCTTTTTTTAACACTTTAAAAGCAGCATTTTTACCTTAATTACAAATTTAGCAATATATATTTATGTAGCATGATTTTAATTGAAAATTCCTGATTGCTGGATATAAAGTACAGAGAACTTTATGGGTAGACCAGCGCTGGAGAACACTTCTAATGTACATTATGTTGAAATATTCATTTTCTTAAAATGAATATTTTAACATAATTTACTGATGCATGCATTTGTACGTTTTATTTCGATTGCGAGTAGATTTCTAAACTTAAATTAGTTAGACAATGATACTAAAAATTGTTCTGAAGTTTTGCCAGCTCGATCATCGGCTTCAAAATGGTCACCATCTTGTTAAAGCCTGAAAATAATAGACAGTAACTTAAAATCTGATCAAATCAGTGATAAAAAAGAGAACTTGGAAAATGCTTCAAAAATAAACTGCAAATTTAGTTCTGATATGTTAGCCTATTTTATATTTGTCGCATCTAGAAAGAGATGAAAAATGAGTACACAATATTTATTGACAGATAACAAATATAAGACCTACGCATATGTCATGTCACATGTAATGGTTACACTAGGCTATAAAGGAAAAATTAAAAGTCAGTTCTTTCAAACTAACCTCTGCAGGTGAAAGCCAATACTGCATCCTGGAATTATTGGAGGATCACCTATGATATTGCACAGAAATATTTTGAAAATTTAGTTTCTACTAGTGGGTAGCGTAGAAAAACAAAAATGAGAGGGGAGTGTAAGACTTGCAAATCATTCACGCTCACTGTACGTGGCAATTAATTATGGAGAGAGCAAGTTGCACTGTAAAAAATGCAATTATATGAAGAGTAGATTCAGGTTGATTTTTTTATTATCGAAAATTGAAGTTTTCATTACAAACAGCTTTATTGCAACTTTGCATAACAAACCAATACTCATCAACATAAATATTAAACAAGTTCACCTGTCAATTGATTACAATCAAGATAAAGATACTTCAATTTCAATAACTCCCCCAGTTCCTTTGGTATTTCTCCTGCATCGCAAGAAAAGTAATGAAAAGTCAGTCCTTTCAAACTGACCTCTGCGGGCAAAAGATAATAATATTGCATCTTGTTGTTATTATCGGAGGACCACCAAAAATTTCATAGAGAGATATTCCAAAAATTCATTTTCTACTACTGGATAACGTAGAAATATACAAATGAGCAGGGAGTGTAAGATTTATAAATTTTTATCGCATACTGTATGCTGTAATTATGGAAAGATTCAAGTTCCATTTTTTATTATCGAAAATGTATGTTTTTGTCACAAACAGTTATATTGCAACTTTGTATAACAAACCAGTAATCAAGTCACAAACATAAATATTAAATACGTTCACCTGTCAATTGATTATTATTGAGATAAAGACACTTCAATTTCAATAATTTCCCTAGTTCCTTTGGTATTTCTCCTGGATTGCATGAAAACTAATCAAAATATCATGGGCAAAACAAAAATTCAATCTTTCACTTTTTCAATGCCAAGTAGATTTCCATGCAACATGAAAATAATCCTATAGCATTGAAGATGTAAATCAGATACAACAATGAATAACAAAAAATAGTATGTGAAAGTAGGATAAATACTTTTTACATAAAAATTTATTATAAAACTTTCATGAAACTACATATTATGAAAACATATTTTTCTCCGCTCTAATTTTCAAATCTCTATTTGAGCAGGTAGACCTTTTTCTATTGGTGCCACCAGTTATCCTGCTATTAATCAATGCTATTGGTATTGGCCGATAAAAATAACTGATATTACAGAATAGAATAGCATCTAATACAAGATGATTCAACCAAAATTAATTTATTTAATAACACTGCTGCTAGTGAAAAAATAAAGAAATCTGTTCCAGATACACTATTGAATTTGGATATTACCTTTAAATTTATTACCATGCAAGTCTAAGTTAGTAAGATATGAAAGCCTCCCAAATTCTTGTGGTATCATGCCTAAAATATGAAGCAAGCTTGGATAAATGGAAAAATGCGCAAATGATTTTGGATTTACAAACAACATATTTATATAAAATACAAAAAATCAGCAAAAATTTTACATTTATGAATGTATAGATCATTTACTTATAATGAGTTCAAACTTGTATGAAGAAACAAATGTTAATTATTAAATAAATATATTTTTGATATTCCATATAATATCAAATCGAGGGTACTCACTTTTCATGAATTCAATCTACTAATATCAACTTTAATTTGATGGATGAAAATTATCGAGATCATGCAAACGTATTAGTGACTTCATATTGCTATAGAGGTGGTAAAAAGACTAATAATAATAGTTATCAAATTAAAAGAATTTAAATCATTTTATATTCAAATGTAATATATATCAAATCTATTTCAATCCGTGGACCGAATGTCTTATTCTAAATACATCATTAATGTAGGTCAAAAAAATACTTTATTAACAAGTTAATAATCCAGACATATTCATGTAAAGAGTTAATTTTCCTAGAATACGTAGGCATATATTTAACTTGGCATTGAAGTCTGAGGAGGAGAACACTTGGAATTTTTTATACCTTTTAAATGAAACCAATATATTCATATCTTTAATAAGGAATAAATGGTCAGTTAAGTAATATTTCAAAATTTATTGATTGATCTTACTGTATATTGAAGAAAAAATTCATAAAGACACTGCAGAAAATAGAGTATTTCCTAGCTTTATAGAAACGGCCGAATGGCTTATGAATATTAAAGAGGAATCTATGTATTCTATGTATTTTGAAGAAAAACTACACTATTTAAGTCACCACTCTTATATATTATACATATACATAAGCACAAAAATTCAATGTACCTATCAAATTACTAGAAGATAAATCAATGTACGTCATCCTGCCCTTAGCCTCCTTGAACTTAGGAGTATAGCTATTGAGTCGCCAACTTAATCTGTCTTTATTTTTTGTCCAAAGCGCTCCCCAGTAAGTTCATAAATCTTTTCCATTATTTCACTGTCGCTAATTACCTTTCGTTTGTGAAAAACTTGTTACAAATAATGCACCGATGATACTTTACAAAGAATTCATCATTTAAATTCAACATCTTGCATTTTCGCATATAAAAAAATTCATGAATGTGAAATCTTACAGTAAAACAAATTATGAAATAATTTTAGCATTAAGTTCTAGAAAAAATTATGTAGATAAATAATATGAAGCCTATGAAAATATAAACTGTATCGATATCAAGTTTTCTTAGGTATTAAGCAATATTTTGCATTTAATAATCAATACTGTAAAAAATATTAAGTAAATCTTATTAACAAAATTAACAGGATCTTACAGAAGTCATAAATTTCAAGGAGTTGACCATAAAAAATTTATCTTCAAAAGCAAACTGAAACATAAATTCACATGGTAAAAGTAACTGATTCAATCAAACAGTTATCACAGAACTTAAGTTGAAACTATGATAAAGGATTGTACATGCTCTATAAATATAAAATTGGAGCTTAGATTTTTTAGTTCATTCAAGCTACAGAAAAATAGTTTAATTGCGGAGCTAAACTGCATAAATCAGTCAAATGAGAAATCGGTTTTTCCATCACACATGAGTTTAAAAGAGTAAAGCTATCACATTAATCTAATGAGGAGAGAAAACACATGATATATAACTCTTGTTGAGCAAATGATATCTATAATATCGAGTCCAGGATAATTTATCCCAATTGCCTAATATGACTTTGTTTATTTAGTGTCAATCAATAACACATTGTAAGAGTAATATTATATAATCAAGAATATATAAAGCATTTGCTCATAAAAATTAGAAAAAGATTTATCGTGTAAAAGATTTATGAGATAAATTTGTATGAAGTTCAAAATAGAATAAAATTTTTTAAGGCAATTGTATTAATTTACTGTTTTCAATTGTTTTTACAATAATAATACAAACATACCTTGCTGTTCTCCAATCGAATCTTTTCGTGCTCTATCAGCACAAATTCTAGCACTTCTTCAAGCTTAAAATATAAAGAAAGACTTCAAATTATATAGCAAAAGTATACAGTGAAGGAAAATAAATCAACTTTCAATAACTTTAAGCAAAATTAATCTCACAAAATATTACCTAGGCAGATATGGAATAAAAAATGCATATCTACGAAAAAAGGTTTAATTCATGATCAATCATTTGCCATTAAATTTGATGCTATAAAAGGCTGCACGTTTCCTAGGAATTCAAATATTCATACCTTGAAACAAGTATAAAATAAGACTTTCAACATCTCTGTAATATTAATAAACGTAAAAAGAATTGACATTTAATATTTCTTTTCATATTAATGTTTAAAAAATTGCCATTGAAATAAAAGCCATGCAATATTGAATCCAATAATAGATTTAAATTGAAGCATATATTACATCAATGAATAAGCACGAAACTACAAAAATAGGGCACATCGTAGGAGATTTAATATTTATCATATGATTTCATTGATTAAGTACCAACGAAATATTGACAAAGATGTAAATCTCGCAGCATCTATTACAGAATGAAAATTGGAAGTACATTTGGTTTGCGATAGTGAAATTGAATCCCCTGTCCACCCGTCCGGAATATATTATATATATATATATGCGCAGCTTAAATAACAGTCACTGTGTAATCAAAGGAAGATGTTAAACTTTTAAAATCGTTCAAAATGCATGCACTGCACCTTTTCATTTTCCAACTTCAACTTCAGCTTTTCGTTTTCTGTTTGCAGAGTTTTATCTTATTATCAAGCTGGAAAAAAATTATTTATTAAGTGGCAGAAAGAAAAAAATATGAAAATGTACTTTACAATAATTTGTAAAATTGAAATCTAAGTGGTTCGGGATGAGAAAGTATAAGCAGGACTATAAGAAAGACGAGATGCAAATAAATCCCAGCGAGAAAAAATTATATCAAATATCACAAGGACTCATTGTCCTCTCAATTATTATTTCCATTGACTCAATATATAAGGTGAATCATCAAAGTTTGAATGCTGCAGTTCAGTATGACATTTCAGATATTGCCATTGAAGGTCAAATCGAATATCATGTCTTGAAAAGCGATGGTTCAACAGAATTTGTAATTGATATGTATTATAGTCAGGGAAAGGTGGCAGTACCGTATGACATAACTGTATTAGTGCACAAAGTAATATTGGGTATAAATGAATAATCCTGGGTATGTATGATAGTTCCTAACTATAATCCCATATAGGCCAATCTTGAGTATTGTAGTCTACATTGAATGACAACACTTTTGTTCATGCCAGGAAAAAAATTACTAAATCATAATGCTTTAAAAATATAACTATATTCATGGGTCAATTCCATTCCGATATAAGCCTTTACTTAGGCCTAACTGAAGATCCTGGTAACTGTTGATATGACCGACATAGCTTTGCAAAATTACATTATTGAACACATATACATACTATTGTTCAATGAATGTCAAAATGTTCTATTATTTCAAATGGTTTAGTACATAAGATTGGCTTTAATATAAAATCTACATATGAGAAATATCAACAAATAAATTTTAAAAAATCACTAACATTTGGCAGTTTTTGAATGGCACAGGATACACAGCTTTTAATACTATTTCCTATTTCAATATATTAAATTTCTTAATTAAAGTCCAACTTGCACCAAAGTCTAAAAAAGTTGCAGCCAAAAGATGCAATGGCATTTCAAGAATTTCAAAGATTTTAATAAATGTTCGAAGCAATTAAAAGTTTCCTTTGATGATAGTTTTAGAAAAAAAAGTCCCACTACCACATTTTATGATATACTTGCTAGTTCATTAATTACTTTCTTGTGCTAAGATTTTCATCATTAGACTGCTATAAAATATATTGTCTTCTAAATTCCAATTTATGAGGTGTGATGCCTTACTTAAATATTTCTAAAAATTGTACCGCTGCAATTCTGCCATTGTACTCTGTCCTCATACCTTCCCTAGTATATCTTTGATCTTCCAACTCTGTTTTTATCTGAAACAAAAATTGCATGTAAATATGTCCAAAATATAGTATGTATCTATATCAGTATCTGTGTGCATATTTGAATAAATTATAGCACATTTATATATAAAAACTCATATCACCTTAATATTTTCCTTTGTTGTGTCCTTTATAGCTATGTACTTTCTCTTAAGTTCAGATTTAAGATGCACATTTTCTTCTTCTAACTGTTCCCATGTTTCAGGTGACTGAGTAAAATGTAAAAACAATATTTTACCATATATATATATATATATACATATATATATATGTATATATATATATGTATATATATGAATTATAAGTTGATTGTACTTGATTCATTGGGTTACTTATATATCATGCTATGTATATTTATTGAAAATACAGTTTTACTGAAAATGAAAAAATATATTATGCTGACATCTTTTTGCTACAAAGTAAATATAAGTAGACCTACTTTGCTGAGGAAAGATCCAGCTATTCATCATATGTCAATTAGGTATTACATTCCTTTGATAATTTGAATGAACTAAATTTTATAATGATGTTGGCCTAGTTGGCTGCACTTATATAGTAGCCTCTACTATTAAAGTACAATATTGAAATTGCTCATAAACCTACCCTTTATTTCCATGCATAAATATGTATACATGTTTTTAGAATCTATTTTTTCTCCTCAATGTGTTTTTCTTTTATTGGTATTCATCACATCAGAAAATTTTAAAACTTTTAAGTGCTAATTTATTTTTTTAGATTTAACTCCTGGTGCGTTCAATAAAAAGAACATGAATACATTTAGCATTTGTTCAAGAATAATTTAAACTTACAGTCAGAATAGTGGCAGCGTAAGAAAAAAAATTGAAAGGATTTATCAATTATCCAGCCAGAACTCATACACTTTGGACTATACCAAAATGATTAATTCCTGTGTAACTGAAAAATCTTCATTTTATAAAAATTGCAGATTTTACAGAAAGACATACCTTGTTAAATCAAAATCTGAAACAATCTAGGTTGTCCACAACCATCTGAGGTCTTTGGCTATTGCCTCCTTCATTTACTACTTGAATATTAGTAGTACCTAATGCCTCCAAAACGGATATATCAGGCTTGAAAAACTCCAGTAATAAAAAAGTTCTGTTAAGAATATCTACATTGGAGCTATACTCTGCATGGGTAACTGTAAATAGAGTGCACAAATTTTGAATGTATGATATTCTAAGTCAAATTGTTTAAATTGTCACAATATAGGAATACACTCCTTATCTATAATCCTACATACAAAAAAGATCCTTCCAACAATTTCTACATCTTTAACATCTACACCGTCTTTCATTATTCCACAAAATATTCTCTCGTTGTTTCCCAAACCGACATCTCTGACAAATGCCTGACGGAGTAACTCCATAATTCAATATCTGGCTGATCCATGCTTGACATTTATTAATTATAAACATCTCGCACTCTTCTCTGTTTTCATCACAATTACCCTGCTACTGTACAGAGTATTGTCATTAGTTTTAGAGAAGCTTCCTTCCTGAATAATACATTATATTTACACTATTCATTTAGTTTGTTGTATTTATCTTGTTTGTTTTGCACGTTGCATATTCTTCTTTTCACACATATCAACATTAAATGGATCATTATTGAAGCAAGTAAAAAATTGAGGAGGGATATAATCTGCTTGAATTTGGCATTAAGATAATGAATTAATATTATCTGTTTCAAAATTTCACTAGTACTGCCCAGAGTAACTTGTGTAGGAAATAAGTATCAGCGTTTTACCAACTAAAAATTTTAAATGACAATCCTAAGGGTTTAACCGTATTGGGAACAGAAATTTTACAATGGAAAACTCATTAGCTTAGAAGAGAGTAACATTAATACCATTAGAATATTTGTTTTGATATCATAAAACAAAAAATCATGATGGGTACTTAAAAAGCAGGATTCATTTACCAGTAAGCTTCCAAAATTTATTGCATTATTTAAGTAAAAAAGTATGCTTATCAATATGTGCACAGTATGTCAAATGAAAAAATGACACTGTACCACAAGAATGAACTGTGTGTACAAGCCATGGTAACCATCAGTAGCACTTAATTGCCTTCCAGATGCATAGCCCATCAATACTCCAATGCTTCCCTCATTTTTACGCTGATTTTCACTTAGTGAAATTTTTCAACGCTTCTCGTGTTTTTGTCCAGCAAGTATCAAGAATTACAAGAGAGCATTTTATATGCCCAGGAATGCTAATCGCACAGATTTATCGATAATATCTTTTTCGATATTTACACCATTGATTGCTAACTGATTACCCTCATATGCGTATTCTGGTCCTAGAATAAAATGATCGTTGAAATCGGCAATGCCATGCCCAGCATAATATACTACCACCAAGCTATAGCTGTTCATGCTTAATCGCAAATTGAGTTCCACCACTCAATTTCTAATTTGATTGATGCTTGGATTAATTAGATCAATAGCATCAAAATGATGTTCATTTAGTTTTTTCGCCATTTTGTTTGCATCGTTGACTGAACCTTCTAAATTTCCAATATTTTCATGTTCAAAAATTCCGACAACAATTACAATGCCACAGTAAGGATAAAACGTTCTTGTCTTGGACCTCAAAATACTCAGAAAAATATAGAGTGAACTGCTTTGAGATTAAATCGATACATGCAAATCGGAGCTCCGCAAGATATTTTCTCATTTACCTTCTGAATCTAATAAAATTTCTGGGAATCCGCAGCCAAAAATGCAATCAACCAAAAATGCGATCAGCCTAAAATTGCCTAAGTTACATGGTAAAGCGTTGCCAGTGTATTTATATCCATCTTTGATACTAGATTTACTGAGTTGCGGTGTATAATTTATATTTTGATTTCATTAACTTGTATACTTTTGAGTGCTTGGTAAAACATTTCAGTTTCTCATTTTTTCATCACAAGTATACTAATTTTGTACAAGAATGTTAGAAATGTAAAATGCAACAAAGCACAAGAAACTGTGACAGAAATGTGTATAATTATAACACACTAATTGTACAATATATAGTACTATTTAACTAATGTACAGTATACAATATGTAACAAGTCAAGAACTGTAACTTGAACTATAACTTGTGTAACTAAATCAACTCTAGTCCTAACAAAGAATTTACTTGTTTTCAAAAATTTTTATGTGAGTGCTCAAGAAACAGTGTAATAACAAAGGATTTTTTTCCATCTTACCAGCTCGTTTTAAACTATTACATACTCTAATTTTTAGCTTATTTGCAAAAGCATTAAAACTTTTCAGTGCAGATTCCTCTTTGCCATTATAATTCCTTTAAACACAGCATCAGTCTCCAAGTCACCTTTGAAATTTTGCAACTAAACCGTGATTAAAATGTAATATTTTCATTTTGAAGCAGTTAACTAGTCAATTAGCTATGATGCTGCTCAAAATTTCTATCTAATCTTCAGCAACTAAGTGTTAGGATTGCTGCATCTAATAGAAGCAAAAATTGGCTAAATATGATTATTTAAAATGTGGCAAGTTATCATTGAACTTCAACAACATTTTGTGGCAAGTCATCACTTAATTTGTACTATAAAATACATTTATTTGAAGTTTTGCTTCTGAACACGCAAGTAATTTTAGCTGTCTTGAAATTTAGTCTTGTAAATATACTATATATTGTAGTTCCTGTCCTGTTTTGTCTTGGTCCTGTCTTGCCTACAACTAGATCTTGGCATTGAGTCTATTGAGCTATTTGCTGAATCTAACCCTAAGCCATCAGTAGTACTTGTTTTAGAATTCTTTCAGAATATGTTGAAGACCAGAAAACACATGAGGGCAATCAAATCATATGCTCTCTACAGGTAAATGCTAACTGGTGAGAATATAGTACTTATATACAATACATAATTGAATCCAGACATCAAATCCATATTAAAAGGCCTCTTTTAAAAATATTTACAATTCATAAATACCGTTTTATTATCAAATAGAGAATTGAAGTAAAAAACACTGAAAGAACAGTCAAACAAAAATCGTTATTTTTCTTAGTTTTTCTGCAAGTCTTTAGAGAGGAAAAGGAGTTGATATAAAAAATTAAAAATTACTGCTTATTTACTAGTTAACTTATCCTTCAATCATGCCCAGGGTACCCTCCCCCTCCCCTCCCTAGAGCTGACCTGCAGTGTGCAAAAAAATATGTTTGTCAAGTACACTGCCTAATTGTTACAGATGCAAAAGTATAACAAGCAAAATGCAAAATTTTAACAGCAAGGGAGTATATTTTATGCAAACATAATTGTGTTACTGGTAGTAAATATACTTTGCAGCAGCACACAACTCATAATCCTAATCCATCACCTTAGCCCATCACCACAGTATAATATGTACAGCAATGACTTGCCATAAAACTTAAAATTCTACAGTTACAAAATGGAATTAACCCCTTAAGGAATTAATTCCTAACAAACATTTTCTTGTTTAGGTTGCTTCATATCAACAGTTAAGGTAGATTAGTTGATCATTGGGTCATATTTACACATCCAGTCTACTCCCAAAACAATTGATAATACCATGGATTGCAGTACATAGAACTAATGATGGAACGTAATATCTTTGCTTTGAAATTCTAACACTATAAAATGTTTAATAGTTAATTCCAATAATGGATGACCGTTAATACTCTCAAAGGTCATAGGTGCCACCAAACTCATTTATAAAAATTTAAAAGTATGAAGTAAATTCTCATCTACAAATGGCAAATTAGCAGCAAAATTGACCAAAGCATTTAAAGTAGCAACAGATTTTTCCTCCACTAGTAACTCAATGAACAAATATGAACAAGGCTTGCCAGTAACAGAAGTGGTACCAACCAAACGTCAATCTGTCAATGCTCTGTGACAGCTTCCATGACATTTAGGACACAAATTAATAACATGTCCAGCTTCACCGCAGTACAAACGTAGGTCCTGATTCAACCTATGTTGATATTCCTCAGCAGTGAGTAGACAATGATGTTGCATAGTTCAAGTAACCGTGTCTTGTATCCCATCGTTAACAATACAAGTAGTAGTTTGAGTATAAGGTTAGAGATTGCTGATATATTCCTGTCAAAACTCAATATGCCAATTGAAAATTTGTGCAACTAATGCATGAATATCACCTAGACAGGTTGGACAATCAAAATTACAAAGAGCCTCTTTAATCTCTTTGTTTAAACCTTTGTCAAACATTTCAATCAAAGGCAATGAATGATTCCATTCCAACTCAATGCTTAAACACTGAAAATTAGAAATATAATTCACTACAGGATGGCAATCATGTTTAAGATCTAAAAATTCCCTGGTAGCTTGTCAAGATTGATTTACATCCCCAAACATGACTTTGAATTCACCTTCAAATTGTCAGTATTTAGAGAGTAATTCATAATTTGCTTACAGATATAATAAAGTCCAGTTAAATGCAGTACCCTTCATATAACTTAAAGCAAAAAACATGTTGGACTGATCATCCCCAAATCTTAACCTCTGTAACTGGAATGATAGATTCAAATGAACCAGAAGGACTTTACTCTTATCCTTATTCCCACAGAAGGGGTCAGGCAGATTCATGTAAGGTTCCTTAGTCAATCAACTTGGAGACAAAGAACCCAAAGATGGGGAATCTTGAATTCAAATTTTCTGTTGAGCTTGTACTTCACTTTTTAATGCAGTAGTTTCTACATTGGCTGTCTCTAACTGAGTCCACAGCTGATTAATCTGATCAGGTGTTAATTGCTGCAATATAGTTAACTTATAGCTCAACTTTTATTCAGAGACTTTCTTTGAAACTTAAGACTTATTGTTTGGCAAGGTGTTCAATTAGGGCTATGCAATGGTCATCTCCTCTCAACAACCTTTCTGGTTTTTTACAGCTAAGATTAACAGGTCTATTTGATAATGGTTGAGAGTCAAGCAGTGGTGAAGCCCTAAGTTGCTAGTCTTTAATGTTCCTAACCTACTAACCAAAGTCTTGATGTTTTAAATGGTTTCTAAACTACAAACAACTAACAATCAAACCAACTTGTTCAACTGTGGGGCAGCACAAAACAAGAATGTAAGGCTTAGCAGAGCAGTACCCAAGGAGCAGTGTGGAATTAAGATGCAAGGACTTTTTTTACTGTAAGGAATCAACTAAAACTATGATACATGTAATATCAGAGAAGAGCAAAGAAACGGAAAGCCAAGATAAAAACGTGTACAATAGTAGTTATTAAATTACTTCATGTGTTGCCAAGAGTAAATCTTGTCAACACATTGCATTGATATCATTTCCAGTTCATCAACTAAACTTAAATACAAACAATATTAGCAAATACTTAAGATATTTTCAAATAGAAGACATGGGGCAATATTGGTTCCTAACATCTACTCAAGCAAAGTAAGCACCAGGGTCAAATGTTGAACACAAAGTCCAGCAGAGAGAATTGGCTTGAAGAATTTAACCCAAAAGTTTAAAAAAAGAAAAACTGGGTATTGTTAAGGCAAAACAGGTAGTACATCAAACAACACAAGAAATAGTGCCAGATAATAGAAAGTCCAAGTGCTACACAGAAAAAAACAAAAAACAAGTGTAGAAGACAAAATCAGATGTACCAAAAATGGAATTAAGGCACAATTGTAATGCTAAACTTTTATCAAACTATTAAAAATGCAATAGAAAAAGTGCAAGAAAATTGATGGAAACTAGTTCAGAAACATTGTATTTACTATTTGTATTGATATACATGAGGACACTCTATCAACACAAAAACACATGCAGCCCTGCAGCACAGTTCAACAAATCCCATAATGTCCTAGGATACATTAGAATACAATTCAATTATTCCGAATATGTGAGTTGTCTAAAATCTTATAATATTACAAATCTTCTCAAATCTTGTACCACAGCTACAAAGGGAATTAACACTTTAAGAAGTTAACTTCTAACAGTCATTCCATGCCAACAATGCAACTATATGGCAATGCTGTTTTTAGAAGGAAAACAATACAGTAATTAGAAGATCTTTCAACTAGTATTAATAATAATTACATTACCATATTTTTTTAAAATACAATTTTGATGTTGGATCTTATTTTGTACATTTAATTCCAAAATATGTATAACACCCAATAACAGGCAAAGAAAATCTGTTGAAAGCCAAAAGTTAAATAGTGTTTAATGCGTAGATGAGATTTAAAACTAGGAAAGGACATTTGAATTATTTGAAAGATAATAAGAGTTTGTTGACTGCTAAAACTTAGTTTTAAAATTAAATACTCTAAATGTTGTATCTACTGATTTCATATTATGCAGACCATTACATCAGTTTAAAAGTCAATATTTATTTAAAGGTCATTGTGCAGACAGTTTAATTAAATTCAAGGTAACAAGTGAATACTTGGAGAAGCAGAAGAGAAGTCATTTATCAGGTTTAGAGTATTTATATTATTGGAATTATTAACCTGCTATATAAGCTTTTTTTGAATTTTGCGGCTAGAGTTGAACAACAAATGGCCACTCAATCAACACTTTTAAGAGTACAAACCATATAGCAAGAGTAATGTAAAAATTTTCTTCACTGCCTAAAGCTGAGATACAAAGAATAGGATCCTTTACATAAATATTTTAGCCTTATTATTTCTACTTTAAATTGGACATAACTATTTAAATTAAGACACTTAGCATAAAAAACCAATAATCAAGTACATACAAAATGCACGGCTTTTATTCATAGATCTGTTAGGAATTAACTCCCTTAGGGACTAAATCTATTTTTATAGCTGCGGTCAGTTTTCACTTGTGACATTTCAAATAAATTGGCTGCATAGATTCCAGTAGGGTTATGTATTTTGTTGTGTTGAAGTTAGCTCACTTCTATCAACACAATTAGTGCATGATAAATACACACATGTCTGTCACAGTTTTCTGTTTTGTTGTATTTTATGTTTCTAACAAGATCTTAAAAATTTTAAACCTTTCAAAGCCGGGAGATCTAAGGCTTTAAAAACTAATCTAGAGGAGTTTTTAGATAGAATGGTTAAAACTCATTGTAAGTTTTCTCAAACAAGCCATCTGACTCAAGATTACTCTACAAAATTCTAATCAAATTGCCAAATTACGCTCAAGTTCAAAATTAAGTTCCTTAACTTTTTTGGTCTGCTAGGTAATAAATTAGGGGGCTGTTTTTTAGTATAGACACTATGAATATTTTTTTCAATTTGGATTGAAGCACAATTTAATTATGGTCGGATATTTGGTCAAAGTAATAACAAACAAATACTTTTAATATGTCTTTAACTGTCAATACATTTGAAAAAATTCCAAACCTTTTTGGATTAAAAAAATTTGATTTAAAAATTAACTGATGGAAATTTAGCTATTTTATTTTATTTTAAACCTTAGCAACTTTCAGAAAATGCGCCATACAATCAAAAATCAGTTTGTATATTCTATCAGATGAAAAGGTGAATATAAGCTTTGACATAAGTAAACTATTTTGTCTGTCTGCTGGGTTGTATGAAACATAATGTGGTGGCAATTTTAAATGTGTAGGTATTTGGACTTAAACCCATAACTTTTAGCAAAAATTTATAAGAAATTAATCTTGAAGGGAGTGAGTTCTATCCTACGGCTGCAGTGAGTTTGTCCTGAAGCTATGTGGAGGTTTTGGTTTAGGTTATGACGACAAAATTTAGTAAATGATATTTTGTCATGTTGATGAAGTTATCTCACATCTAAGAATACAATTTAGCATGTAGTAATATACACATTTTCTCACAGATTTTTTATGTTTCCGTTGTGTGCTACATTTCTAACAAAATCACTTAGAAAGTACTAATTATTTTTGGCTGCTTGATATTAGATTACAGATACCTATGTCAGTTGCGGGCGGAAATAGTTTCAAACAATGGCAATTTGTAACTTCTTTCACAATCTGTACCATTTGTGAAATTAATAGAAAATGTAGATATTCAATTTAAAATTCCTAAGTAAGCTTAAGTTTAGTGGTTCATATTTGGAACTGATCTGACTAGTCAGTTAAGGGCTACAGAAAGTCAAAAATTTGTATTTTTTTTAGTGTCCATATTTACACAGGAATCTTTTTGATTTTGAAACTGATGACAGAACTTTTTTTTGTGTGCTAAGGATCATTAAGTTTTAAACTGAACTTGTCTAAAACTATATATAATCAAGAATATAAAATATTTTACAACTTTTGATAATCTGTAGGCGGCAGGGAATCTATAGCTATGGCTAAAAGTGATTCACAATTAATTGCATTTCTAAGTGCAAAAGTTAGTCCATGGTGGAGTGTATGAAGATGATAGAATGATATATTCCAAGTTTTTACTAGGGCCACTTGCAAACAAGCACAAAATTAATCATGGTAAATTAGATCAATTTTTTCTTGATAACTGTTAAAAAAAATATTTCATACTGATTAATATTGTCAATTAGCAAATGAAAAAATATAAAGTATGTCTAAAAAGTTGCAATTGATTAAAACATTTATTGTCAAAATGTTTAAACCTATTCTCAACAAAAAAACATTTAAATTCAGTTAATGAGTAGATGCACATTGAAAAATGATTATTTCATCAATATTATTGTTTCTACAATTTGTATGCAACATAAGTATTTTAAAGTGACTAGAAAGAGGACCCTAGCAAAAATATTCTAAATCTCTTTCAAATAAGCAGTTCTCAAAAGAGATCTTTCTATAGGTTCTGGAATAATGTTTTTTTTGCAACATGAAACAAAAAAAGCCTTTTTTTGCTATATTTATACTCTTAACAGTTTACAACTGTCAAGGTTTCATATTAACTTCTTCATGCAGCAAGAAAAAGTTAAAAGTCTACTACAAGTTTGATGAAAGTATGCAATTACCTGTTGGACAAATGTTATTTTGCATAAGTTAAGAAAACAACCTTTGAAATAATTTGTAATAAAATTTGTCATTAAGTTCAAGTGCAACTATGTTAGGATTGTTGCATCCAAATGAGACTAAAGTTGGTTAAATATGACTATTTAAAATATGGCAAGTCATCGTTGAACTTCAACAATAATTATGACAAGTCATCATTTAGTTTTAGCTATGAAATACATTGATGAGAAGATTCACTTCTGATCACACAAGTAACTTTAGCAACCTTGCATTTAAGTGCTGTAAATATACTTTATTATCAGTTTCTGTCCTATCTTGTTTTGGTCCTCTCTTGCCTAACAACTAGATCTTAGTATTAAACTTATTGAGTTATTTGCTGAGTCTAACAAATGACCAAATTGTGTTTATTTGCCATGTTATGCCATTTTTGTAATGACAGAAAGTTTAATCGTGAACCATTATTTCAATCAGTAAATGCCAAAGATACATTGGCTCTTGCTTGGAGATCATACAGAAATATATACTGGTTCTGTATTGTACTTTCACAAAGTTCAAATGTGACTTTACTACTCAATTTAATTTTTATGGAATAAATGAATATTTTGGAAACCAATGAAAAGTGATGAACATGAAAATGAGCAAAATTAATAAAAGATTTGATTAGACAGACCAAAATTATTTTCAAGTTATATCCACTTCTTTTTCAAATCAAGTAAAAATTCATATTTTCAAAAAGTGATTGTATTTAACAAAACTATTTTCATATATAAAACTTTTGTCTTAAGCAACTTTTTGCAATTGCATATAAAAATAAATATCAAGACTTTAAAGTCAGGACTGGAAAAACTTTGACAAGCAGATTAGGGCTGCTGTGTAGTGCTAGCATGTGATTAAAACAGTTTGTTAACTTTTCTATCAAGTGATTATGAGAACTAATTAATTGCTATAAGTGAAATTCACATGTATCTACAAATATACTGATGTTATTTTGAAAATTGTACTATATATTGTTGTTAATTTGATAAACAATTAGTGCTAACTTAGACTACTCTGTGCATTTATTTACATGAAAGAACTTGTAAAATGACAAATAAAATCTGCAGAGCTTGTTTCACAATTAATATTTGTGGACACTGAATATTGCAGTAAAAAAAGTATAAAATGTAAGTGATTAAATATTTAAAAAAAGCTGAATGTTTATTCAAGCAAGAGAACTATGAACCTTTAGATAGCCTAATTTGTTTAATTTATTAAATTTAAAAATCTATGAGTACTGCCTTTAACTTTTAGCTACATAGTAAGGTAATATTTTCCCATCAACTAGTAAGTGAAAATTTTTTTATTTTAGAGTATGTCGAAATGTGCCATGTCAATTTGGCCCAAATTTTTTCAAATTCAAATGCCATATTTGGCTTTGACTCTAGTAAGAAACTTAGGATGTTTTACTTCAGATGTACAATAGAGGTTTTTACAATAAAAAATTGTGTTTCTGAGTCAAACTACTTCAAAGTCTAACTTATTAGGAAAATTCAAATAAAAGAAATGACACGAGAACAAATGTAGAATTTGCTACTAATCTACATGTGTTGCTAAAAGTGAGATAACTTTTGCAATACACAAAAACTTAGTAGCATAAAGAACAGGGTTCAGTTCTTTGAACTTACTTGAAATTGAAACTAAAACTAAACTAAAACAAAACTGAAACTGTTGACAAATTATACTGCAGCTGCATAGAATAAGAATTAACCGTAATGGACTTAGTTCCTAACACTTATAAATATTGTGCCTATAAGTTGTTTTTGATTTGATAAATAATCAGTGCTAACTCAGACTACTCTATGCATTAGTTCATGTGAACAAACTTGCAAAACAGCAGCTAAAATCAAGAGAATTTGATTTATAACTAATGTTTGTGAACATTTAGTATTGCAGTAAAAAATTTTTGTTCAATTATTGAAATTCTTAGAAAAAAATGTTAATTCAAGCAGGAAAACTATAAGCTTTTAGGTAGCTTATTTAGTTAAACTGATTAGTTATAAAATTATCAGTATTGCCTTCAACTTTTAACTACACAATGAAATATCTTTTTTCTATCAACTAGAAAGTGAAAACTTTGGGACTTTAAACTACATGGCAAACCATCATGTTGGTTTGGCCATGATTTTTTTAAATTCAAATATTATGTTTTGCCTTAACTCTAGTCACAAAATTAGTAATATCTCACTTTGAACATACTACGGAGGTATTATAATGAGAAAAATTGCTGTACCTCTGAGTAAAATTCCTCTTAGGTCTAACCATGGAAACTCTGGAAAAGTACATTTTAAAATAAAATGGCAGGATAAGATTATTTATATCAAGCATGAAAAATGATCTAGGACATCATCTAGAGAGTCTACAAATCTCTCTATACAGCAACTTTTGTATGACTGATTCAAACTATTCACCTGTTATGAAAAAATTTGTTGAGTGGCTGACTTTCCTAATTTTTCAACTCAAAAGAGATAATTAACTTAATGTGATGTGAACTCAAGAGGTCATTAACTTAATAATGTGAATTCAGGAGAAATTTCAGTTCTGAAATTATGCCAATGAGGTATAAACAAATCTTAACATTGGGTAATTAGGGATTGTCCCTAGTTTGCCAAAGTCTGAAGTCTACTAGGAAATTTAACATGCTGCAGGCATAGCTTTGGATGATCTAATCAAGCATTTGAGCAGAATACCTGAGCCTTTTGTGATTTAAGTTAAATTAAATTCATGCATTCTACGCGAATGTTCGGTTAAGCTCCCTAAAGATGCTTTAAGTTTAAACTTTGAAATTCCTCACCTTGCTAGTACCGCGGGTCCGATCGGGGCAGATTCAATAAGATTTTCTTCAGAAAAATGCAAGAACTTTCATTCACCATCATTCGCTCTTTGTCTTTGGCATTATTTGCATACACATTTAACTATAAGAAATCATACACCAAAATGGCTGCTTCTCATCGTGGTATCGCTCTCTTAATTGCAAACTCCAGCTACCCCCATCTCGGCGATGTTAGAAACGCGTTAAATGATGCATCTGCAATGTCGTCCAGATTGGAATATTGCGACTACGAAATTCTATCCGCAATTAATCTCAATACTGACGGCATTAGGATGCAAATTTCAGAACTAAAACGTCGCCTTGCAGTATGTCAACACCGCGAGGTCCTGATATATTATGCAGGTCATGGTCTTGTACACAACTATGAATACTATATTGCAGGAAGCGAATTTAACAAAGAAGCACAATTACTGAGCGACGAAATCAATCTTCACTGTCTATCTGTGGACTCAGATGTTATCAATAAGATCTGTGAGGTACAAGTACCGGAGGGAAAATCTCGTTCGTTTGTCGTTATTCTTGACGCGTCTAGTGAGTTTACTATTCCGCTCCATAGAGGAATGGCATCTGGCGGTAGATTATATCCTCCACTGAAACTGCACCACGAAACGAGAATAGGGGTACTTTTGTGCTATGCTTGCGCTCTCGGGTCAACAGTACGTAATAGTGGGGAACATGGATTATACACAGATTGCCTTCTACAGGTCAGAATATAGTGTTTGTCAATTGACAACCTGAAAACTATTTTTGATGGCTATTGTGGCTTGTAGGAAAATTGCCTAAAATCCAGAAATTACTTAACATGGTTTTCATTGAAATCATCATCATTTTGATGATTGTTCGTGATATTAATTTTTTTATCAAGTCTTCAGACAATAACAGTAACTCGAACATTGCTGAAATATTTTTGAACATCAGTAATTATATTTTTGTTAGAAAAAAATACCTAACAATCCATGTTATTTTAATTCACTTGGATGTAAAAAAATATATAGCTTGAATGTATCCAAAATGTTTATGAATGATGCAAACTTGAAAATTAAAGTAGATTAGAACATAGCAGAGATGCATGTTTCATTTACCGATGACTTGGTGCTCTGTTTTCTTTGTCCAGAATATTTTTGAACCAGGAAAGAGTATTGTTGATGCAATATCTCTTGCAAATAGAATGGTAACCAAGCGAGCAAATGCAGATCAGCAGCCTGTAATGCAAGTAAACTTCACCGATTTTTTCCAGTACCCGTTGATACAGGTAATGTGAATTAGGAACTAAATTTATTTTGTGAGATTTTTTTTGTATGAACATAAGTTTTATGGTTCATGTATAAAATAGAAGAGAATTTTTTTTCATTAGCCATTTATCAACTATAAAATTAAATGTTTTGGTCACATCGTATCGGCTGATATATTAATTTTTAATCATAACATGTGTGTAGTTAAATATATGTTTCTTAAATATGTTTTCATATCCATTGTGTTATGCATTACAATATAAAAGCATAGTTTCAAGTTTCATATCTGAGAACAATGTTTTTTTTCACCAATGACTTCTAAATTATAAGTAGGTTAAAACTTTGCTGACATTGAGGATAGTGGATCGTTATTAAATAAATTTACTTGAATGTACATATGCACGTCTCAATGAATATGTTAGAACTAATTTTATTTTGAATTTTTAACTCACTCTGCCAGAACGAGTTCAAATTGACAATTCTTATCTTCAATGTAATTTCTCTATTGAATCTTTTGCTTTAAATATATAGGCTTTTGTCACTGAAACAGCAATACTATTGTTTCTTCACTGAAGACATTGATCGTTACTAAAATTATTTTATGATTGATGCAGTAGGTCATTTTTTAAAATGTTAGCTACCTCGTAAAATATGCTTGCTAAGAAACTTCTCATTAAGTTCTAGGACTCACTAATCTTTAAATTTTTCGATATCCATGTTTTTGGTGTTGCATTTAGGTACTCTTTAGATAAAATGTTAACATATATAAAATATTATGGTTTTTTTAGTTGAATATAAATTTAACTATGTACATATTTACTTAAACTCACATTTTTATATTGATTCTTACATTTATTCATTCAAGTATGCATAATTGTCCGAAATGTATTTTTCCAAAATAAAATCCCAATGTTATACTTAAGATCCAATTTATTTGAAAAGCCTAAGACTATCAGTTCAGATATCTAGGTAAACTAGCCAAATTTTTTAACACTGCTCTTTGATGCAGGTGACATAAATATTTAAAACTTATATTATTATGCATAAAATTAGCAATAGTACTTGCTGATAAAAAATATCTGTAAATTTCAAGCTAGGCAGTACCTTGTTTGATGAAAGTACACAATTTATTTACCATGCTCTTAGGTTCTTAGAACTTGATTATTTACATATATATGCCTTCATGTTACCTTTTTTCTACTGATCTTCAAGCCATGAATCAAATATAATATAAGTGGATAGATATTTGTTTCTATACCGAGTAATTTTTATAAGTCGTATGTATGGATGCATATATGCATTTGTCGGGTATTTTACATTATAAATAAATGGTCAGCTTTCAATGAACTATGTAAATATTTGAAGATCAATATGTTGTGCATGTAGAATGCAATACATTCAATTTGTTTTGGCTGATTTATTCAAAAAGTCATTCCAACTCTTTAATGCTGCTAACACAAAACAAACATTCTGTGTCTCTTGGTTTTGAATGTATATGCATAGTGAAGTTAATGGATAATATGCAAATTTAGTTTAAAAGTAGCAAATATTTATAGTGTGTTGTATTTTGTCCTAAATTATACTTATAAAATACATGCATGTTTTATTCCAGGGTTTCTCAGCTACAGATGAGCTTCCAAGAACGGTTAGCAAGGTTTTTTTTCCTACAATGTTACTTTTTGAATAGTTGAATAGAATTGTATTCTATAGCAAGTGCTGTAAATCTGTTGCTACTTTTAAATGTACCCTAGGCAAATATTTTCTTCAATTCATTTTTAAAATATGATTCGATTTTTCTTGTGTTTACATGCAAAATGAGTAAATGGATCGTGCAAACATGTTTATAATTTATCCACTTGAACTATTCAATATTTTCAAGTAGTAGTTAATTATTCATTTATGGTAAACCTGAAATATATATTCTGCATAAAATATATCTAATTTCATATTATAATACATATATGTAACTTTGTTAAATAGTTTGAATATCCTACAATATTCGTAGCATTAGCAGTATACTATTTATTGTTCTGAAAGAAGATATTTTGTTTATTGGACTACTGAATATGCACTTTGATAATTTCCATTATGATGACTCACCATGTGTAGCTAATAGGAATAATTGTAAGTTTATATCGTGTCTTTAGTGCTGCATATTTTGGCCAAGACAACTTATTTTATTTGTCCGACATTGTTTTTTTCAGGTCTTAAAATTCAGAATTATGATGCAATTCAAAAATTAATTGACCGACTTACTTTTAGGACTTGACTCTTTGCTATCAAAGAAATATGTTGTCGTAGCTTTATATTAGTTTTTCTCTCTCATCTCTTTTTTCAATTTATTAATAGACTTAATATTTATATTCATTACTGCTTCTTTTCGGTCAATATATTTTATTTAATTCGAAATTATATAATTGATGTTCTTTTTATCAATTTAACAGCTACTTTAATTCCTAGATATTTGTTACAAAATGAAATAATTTCCTTTTCTCAGTATGATCATGATATTGAACTACTGCAAACTGAACATGAAAAGCTGAAGTTGAAGAAAGAAATGGTATATATGCGTGCATCCAATAATTTTTATTTTAGCTGAATTTCATATACATATATATGTTTTGAGGATTAATTTGATATAGCTGCTACTGTTCTACTTCTTCCATTGCTAACTTGGTACCTTCATTTTTCATCACATAACAAGCAGGTGATATCTTTATTACTTTGCACATATTTCCTTGGTAGAAGTCTAATGTACATTATTTTCATAGCTTAGTGCTGATTCATTGTACAAATATATGCTGATATTTCATTTAAAACACTGAACATTGTTTTATTATTGTTTACTAGTATTATTTGCCTGCATTGAATATAGTGCAATATAGAAATAAAATAAATATTTATCGTTGTCAGTATGGCGTAATATATTGATGCATAAAAATATTCATTTTGTTAGAAACATTCAGCCTTTTAAAGCACTTAAGTCAGCAAAAACATATTTATCATAAACCAAATCTTAATTATATGTATGCATATATATATTTTCTGCGGATTCCGTTTCCACCTAATATTTTGTAACGAATTTAGTTGAGAATCGTTAAAATTTGAACCATTTGTCTTTAAAATTCTTTAGCTACCTTTCAATGTATTTTTGTTACATTTTCTTCAGCTTGAACAAGAGTTTCAACTTGCGCAGATAGAGTTAGCAAGATTTAGATTAGAGACGAACAAGGTATGCTTCAATACTATTTCCTAGACTAGGGAAAATAGTACAGTAAAAAATCGCTTTACAGATATTTATTCAATTGTCAATTGGATACTAATTTATCTTATGGACTTGATATTATTTTTCACGATATATATTATTGTATCCTTCTTTCACTACTTAAATATCAGCAAATGTTGTAAATCATTCTTGTTTATATATTGCTGTGGCTAAATGGTTGCAGTTTTAATAAAGTAAACATATTGCCCACGAGTTAAACATTTTCTCCAATCCAAATTATGTATTTTGCCTGCATTAATGAGTATCGGTACAACTTTGTATTATTTACATAGATATAAGGGGTTTGACCAAGGTTTGTACGCTCTGCCACCTGAATGTTTGCATTAGATATTCAATCTAATATATTTGGGCATGAAAAAACAAAGTATTATAATGTTGGATTTGAATATGCATTTTTGCTATTATTTTTCTACCCAAGAAAAAATATATGGGATAAGTTAATAGCTAAAAACAATCAAAATACATATATTTACAGAATATAAATAATCTATGGAATTTAAAATTTTTATTCATTGAAAAATCTTAAACTAGAAAATTTTGTTTCATTTAAACGCACTAATATCCATTCATAACCTTATCTAAAAAATTATCTGAATGTTGCCATTATTACATAGAAAACAACGGACCCCTACAAAAAAAATGGTCCATACAGTATGCATTATAAAATAATAAATATCATGCAGAATTTTGCAGTGGTTATGTAAGAATCATCATTCCTCCAAAAGAGACCTTGAATAATATTCCAACGCAATGAATATTGCAATGTACTGACAGTTTTATTCTGATACATTCATGGATACAACATTTTTGAATATAAAAGAAATGGATAGTATTGACCAGATGCAGAGAAATGAAATATATCAGAAAAGTTCAAAATACGTTTTCAAGTATTTGATTGATAAAGTGACTCAGAATGTAATTACATTGACTCACATGAAAATGTTATAATGTGTGCATATGACGACAAATCGATGATCTAAAGAATAAACTTAACTGAATTTTTGCAAAATCATGAATTATTTATCGAAAATGTAACTATCTCGATAATTATCGTATGTGGTTTTCTTGCAAGAACAATTTCATTCACTACATCAGATAAGATGCATTTAATCTAAATTCAAGTGCATTAATTCAAGGAGTTCTAGGTTTAAGGACTTTTACATCGACATCATGGGGAATAGAACAGAGTTCCAAGAATTATGTTTGCTGAACACTATTAATACCTGTAAGATAAAATCAGTATAGATTCCGTTTTTACTGCTAGCATTCTCTATTGCTGCAGCCTTAAGAGCGCATGCATAACCAACTAATACTCCAATTTTTAACTTGCAGCATGGTTTAGTTGAGGCAAACAATTGGTTACCAGATCTGTTCAAATCTCCTCTTGCAACGGGATTTGTGGTTGAGCAACAAGCATTGAGATTAGTGACGATTGAGCAAGTTCCTTCATGGCCTAAAGCAATTTCGCAAATAGTGTAAATGATATTGCAATTTACTGATAGACATTTACAGTTTATATCTTTTTGGTTAATTTCCGCTTTACTATAATACAGTTGTTCAACTAAATAATGTTCTTTGCTATATAGTGAGACCATGTCTTTCATCATAAATGAGGACTTTATGGTGTTGATTGTTGTCTAGCCAGTTTTTCAAATTTGAAATATTTTGTTTGATTTAATTGGTGAGATTTTTTGCCAAAATCACTTTGTAGTCACACATATTCAATCTACGTGATATCTCCATCATATTGTTCAATGCATTTACAAGAGGACACAGATAGTCATACTCTAAAATTGGCAATTAAAAAAGTAATACCACAATGGAAAGTATCCATTTAAATAAAAAATATGATATTGCTGGACTAAACCTAAAGCAAATCGGAATCACTGAAAATGTTAAAAGTACATTACAGAATCAATGTCAAATGTATTTGCAAAAAAATAGATTGACAGTTAACTTCATTATGGATTTTTCCGAATGTTCCGATTAGATTGATGAATGGTGCATATTTCAAAATTCAGTAGCTCTCAAAAGATTGAGTATAATTTATTTGTTTCAAATAGTTGGTGGGTACTGTAAAAAACAAAATGCAGTTCAGGGGTCTCATAATAATGTAGACTAAGCTGTAAAATTTTTTGACACAGAGTATACATGGCACGAGATTGAGTCACACTTAAGGAAATTCCATTTAATATATTGAATTTCAAAATAACTGTTTTTCATTTTTTTAAATTAATGCCTTTTTTACATGTACTGAAAAGTATTAATATTCCAGTGCAGCTACAAATCTACAGACATTTATTTGGCTTCACATCCATAGCTTTAAATCAAATAACTCGAATTATTTGCCTATCAAGATAAAATAAACAGGCAATTTTTAGAAGATAATGCAGGTTAATTGAATTTCCAAATTCTTTAATGCTAATACTTTAGGAATCGTAGCATTAGAGTAAGTCATAAAATTCAACAATAAACTCAAGAGAAAATGTGGCCACAAACTGAAAATGTATACTTTTGGCCTTAGTACTATACGCTGCCTGGGAACTTGTTCAAGATTAGTTTTACAAAAAATACTATTTTTGAAAATTATACTTAATTTCATGCACTAGCAAAATGAGGCCACAAGCACTTTCAACTTTTTGTCAAACTTCTGTAGAAAATAGCAAATTTGCATTACATGTAAACAAGATTTATGCATTTTTTCACTCTATTGTCAATGTCAGCAATAAGAAAATGTATTGTTAGAAACACAAAATGCAACAAAATATGAAACTGTGACAGAAATAGATGTATTTATCACATGCTAATTGTGCCAATAGAAGTGAAATAACTTCATCAATGCAACAGAACATAACTACTACTTTACTGGTATCCCTGCAGCCAACTTACTTGGGGCATAACAAATACTTGAATAAAAACTTAGTGCAGCTAGAAAAGCAGAATTAACTTCTAAAGGAATTAATTCCTAGCAAGTGTCAAATAATCCATGGTGTTTTCTAGCTTATTTTAGTGCTGGATCATATGAATCTCTGATTGCTGAAGTTTCCAAGAAAAACATGCAGATTACATGGTAAACGAGAGCACTGTACATAGTAATTTGAAAAAACTAGTATAGCAGAAAAAAATAAAACATGGTTACAAAAGTCAGTCTTTTTCATGAATAGTGATTTGCCTTTTAGGCTTTATCAAAAGCCTAATAACATAATTTTTGCACAATGTGTAGAGCAAATGTAGTAATGTATACAATCAAATATAGTTTACAAAATATGTATGCATATAATATTACTAATTACAACTTTTCTGATTTTCAATCAGTGAATTTATTTTGAGATATATTCATATTTCATATCATTGTTACTACATTTTCTATTACGTGAAAAGATTGAGTAAGCTTAGAATACTTTGGTGACATAAAAATCTGCATTCAATCAATGCTTTACTTATGAGTAGAGAAAGTGTTTGCTTCTAGTTTATTAAATCATGGAAGCACTTAAAATTTTAAATAGTGCAAAAAAGTACTATTAGAATTTATGGTGTTTCTTAAAATTGAGCTGCATTCTTAATGAAATCATATGTTTTGTTTTAAACTCTATTCTTAAAGTAGTACTAAAAAGTTGTAGTAATTACATTGTTGGTTTGTCAAAAAAACTTTTTTTGCAAAAGTAAATGTGCATCTATTTATAGCTTATTTTAAAATAATTTATATTTCATAAAGTAGTATGCTCTCCAATCATTAAAAGGAATAAATACAATATATCTCAATGCACTCTTATACTTATAACCTAGTATACGTTACCATAAGTGATAAAATTTTTAATTTTTGCTTCAATGCTCAACTTGGAAAACCAGAGTTTATGCTGAGTTTTACTAAAGTGATTTTCAAAACAAGTTTTCCTCTTGAAAAATATACATTTAATGTATAAAAAAGTTGTAGAAAGTAAGAAGCAAAGATGCCAGAGAGGAAATATGCTAAGTGCTCTGCAAAAAAGTTGAAAGTAAGAAAGAAAACAATGGAAATATGAAGGTTTACAACTTCTGACTGGCAACTGGGCAAAAAACAAAGGAAAAAATGTACGTTAATATAGTCAAAAAGATCTAAAATTTGTTATAATGATTACCAAAAAGTAAATGCCAAACTATATAACATATTGAATACATATTTCCAATAATCATGCAACCTGATTATTGATGTCATGTCATACCTTTCTTCTTTTATCTCGCAGTATTTCTCATATATCTTCTACATCTAACTATGTTTACCAAGCATACACTCTGATGAATCTTTCACTAGTTACAGTAGTAAATACCTTTTGCTTTGAAGCATATGTAACTATCTTTATCGTAGTGATTTTATTGTTTTAAAGTTTTGATTTGTTCAACATGCATCCAAAAATGTAGTTTAGATTGTATTATGCTGTGTTTGAAAGAACTTGGAATCGACAGTGGCACTCTGAAATGAGCTTGTGCAGTTGACTCTACGCATTAAACTGATTGCTATTAGGGACACTGATTGATGGTGCAGTCGCAATATCCTCCTGCCCAACAGTATAGCGCATCAACATTAGTTCCAAACTACTGTCTTTGAAATTCAACTTGATTGATAAGACACTCCTTGACTATTTCAAATGAGCAGTCAGTGTGCATGTTTGTAGCCAGATGATAATGGCAATAGCATTGGTCTATGTGTAGTATTGAATGATGAAGGCAACACAAGTCTTATAACTCATGTGTAACAGAAAATGGAAAAAAAACTTAAAACAAAATGCTTCATAAGTTTGAAATAAAGGGCTTAAGCATCTTTAGAGGTTATTGCCAATGATTTTTAAAATTATAATAATATAAAATCATAACAGATCAACTCAGAAATCTTACGAAAAAATGGAAACTGATATAAGCAGGCTCTTACAAAAAAGAATGAATAACTTACTTTCGCCAGAAATCATATCAAATTGGTTGTCAAGAGTAGAAAATAGACTACTTTTACTGGTGCTCACATTGATTTACTAGCAGTCTATACCCTTCAAGCAACTAAGTGATATCAGCAGTAATATATTCCATTGTCGACTTATTTAATAGTTTAATTTTTTTAAATTGCTTTTGTCTAGATATAAATTTTGAAATGCCTGATTAGTTTTGCATGTTATATCTCATTGTACTTAAATTCTATTGTTTCATATATCATATGATAAAAAAATTGAATTAAGGAATGAAATACTGTTATCGAGTAAATATTTATTAGTATTGGATTAAACGATATTTTTAAATTTAAAATATTGTTCTTGCTGGAAGATGTTGTATTCAAGTTTGCAGTTCATTATTAAATTATTGCTTACCCTTAAAATAGCAATGACGCATTTCATACTTTACATAGCATTTTTTTGTCGATACACATATTTTGATTTTTCAAGTTGTATCTTTCAAAGTTAAAGGATTAGGTATATTTTCAATTTTTCAACAGTAAAAAATCCATTGCTCGTTGTACGTCTATTTATATATATATTCTAGTACATCAGATATATGAGTTTTTCCTATATCCTTCAAGGTCTTTTCGCGAAACATGCTTGCAAAAGATTCTTCAAAATTTTTAGTAGATTTTTTGCTGGTTTGCATTTTTTTCTCTTTAGAAAAAATACAAGTTTGGCTTTTATTCCAATAATGAGTGGACTTCTAAACTTGAAGATATGGTTTAATTATGCTACTATAATGGTTCTGAAGTTTTGCAAGTTTGACAATTGGCTTCAAAATGGCCACTATCTTGTTCAAGTCTGAAGAAATATAAAATGTGATTTAGAACCAAATCAAATCAGCGATAAAAAAATACAAGTTGGAAAATACATCAAGAATAAATTGCAGTTTTAGTTCTGATATGTTAGCCTGTTTTATAGTTATCAGGTCCAAAAAAATTGAGATGTATGGAGCAAACAATATTTATGAATCGATTGCAAGTATAAGACCTATGCATATGTCGCATTATATGGTGATGGTTCTATACAAAATAAAGAATAAATTAAAAGTCAGCTATTTTAAACTCACCTCTGCGGGTGAAAGATAACATTGCATCCTGGAATTATTGGAGGACCACCTACAATTTCACATAGAAATCTATTGAAAATTTACTATCGATTACTGGGCGGCATGGATATATAAAAATGAGTGGGGAGTGTAAGATTTATAAATTACTCTCGCTTACTGCATGTGGCAATTCATTATGGAAAGATCAAGTTGCATTGTGAAAAATGTAATTATATAAATAATAGATTCAAGTTGTTCTTTTACTATCGAAAATTTATGTTTTCGTTACAAACAGCTATATTGCAACATCGGATAACAATCCAACAACCATGAACATAAATATTAAATGCGTTTACCTGTCAATTGATTACCACCAAGATAAAGCAACACCAATTCTGATAATTTTCCTAGTTCCTTTGGTATTTCTCCTGGATTGCAAGAAGAGTAACGAAAATATTAAAAGTCAGTTCATTTAAACTGACCTCTGCGGGTGAAAGATAATATTGCATCCCGTTATTACTGGAGGACCACCAACAATTTTACACAAAAATATTTTCAAAATTCACTTTCTATTGCTGGATAGCTTAAAAATATGAAAATAAGCAGGGAATGTAAGATTCATAAATTGTTCTCGTTAACTACATGTGGCAATGATGGAAAGATCAAGTTGCACTGTAAGATACATAATAATATGAATAATAGATTCAAGTTGTTTATTTATTATCAAAAATCTATGTTCTCGTTACAAACAGCTATATTGCAACTTTGCATAACAAACCGATAATTATCAACATAAATATTAAAAATGTTCACCTGTCAATTGATTACCATCAAGATCAAGCCGCTCCAATTTCAATAATTTTCCTAGTTCCAGTGGTATTGCTCCTGCATTGCAAGAAAAGTATTGAAAATGTCAAAAGTCAGTTCTTTCAAATTGGTCTTTGGAGATGAAGGAAAATATTGTAACCCGTTGTTACCAGAGAACCACCAACAATTTCACACAGAATTATTTTGAAAATTCATCTTCTATTACTGAGTAGCTAAGAAATATAAAAGTGAGCGGGGAGTGCAAGATTAATAAATTGTCCTCGCTTACTGTATCAAGCAATATTGAAAGGTTCAAGTTGCACTGAAAAACGTAATTTTATGAATAATAGATTTAAGTTGCTCTTTTTAGTATCGAAAAATCAGATTTTCATTACAAACAGCTATATTGCCATTTCATGTAACAAAACAATAATCATGAACATAAATATTAAATATGTTCACCTGTCAATTGATTACCATCGAGACGAAGCCACTTTAATTCTGATAATTTTCCTAGTTCCTTTGGTATTTCTCCTGGATCGTAAGAAAAGCAATGAAAATACTAAAATTTAGTTTTTTCAAACTGACCTCTGTAGGTAAAAGAAAATATTGCATCCTGGAATTATTGGAGGACCACTAGCAATTACACAGAGAAATATTTTGAAAATTCCTTTTCTATTGCCGAGTAGCTTAGAAAGAGAAAAAAATGAGTGGAGAGTGCAAGATCTATAAATTGTTCTCGCTTACAGTATGGAGTAATTATGGAAACATCAAGTTGAACTCTAAAAAAACGCAATTATATGAGTAATAGATTTAAGCTGTTTTTTTATTACCAAAAATCCATGCTTTCGTTACAAACAGCTATATTGCAACTTTGTATAACAAACCAACGACCATGAACATAAATATTAAAAATGTTCACCTGTCAATTGATTGCCATCAAGACGAAGCCACTTCAATTTTGATAATTTTCCTAGTTCCTTTGGTATTGCACCTGCATCGCAAGGAAAGAAATGAATAAGTTAAATGCCAGTTTCTTCAAACTGACCTCTACGGGTGAAAGATAATATTGTATCCCGTTATTATTGGAGGACCACCAATAATTTCACTCAGAAATATTTTGAAAATTCATCTTCTATTACTGGGTAGCTTAGAAATAGAAAAAAATGAGTAGGGAGCACATGATATATAAATTGTTCTCGCTTACTGCACGTGGCGATAATGGAAACATCAAGTTGCACTGTAAGATACATAATAATATCAATAATAGATTTAAGTTGCAGTTTTCATTATCAAAAATCTATGTCTTCGTTACAAACAGTTATATTGCAACTTTGTACAACAAACCAATAATCATAAGAATAAGTATTAAATGCGTTCACCTGTCAATTGATTACCACCAAGATAAAGCAACACCAACTTTGATAATTCCCCTAATTCCACTGGTATTGCTCCTGTATTGTAAGAAGAGTAATGAAAATAATAAAAGTCAGTTCTTTTAAACTAACCTCTGCGGGTGAAAGATAATATTGCATCCTATCACTATCGGAGGACTACCAACAATTTCACATAGAAATATATTGAAAATTCATCTTCTATTGCTGAGTAGCTTAGAAATAGAAAAGTGAGTTGGGAGTGCAAGATTTATAAATTGTTCTCGCTTACTGTATCGACCAATATTGAAAAGTTCAAAGTACACTGTAAGATACATAATAATATGAATAATAGATCCAAGTTGCCTTTTTTATTATCAAAAATCTATGTTTTCGTTACAAACAGCTATATTGCAACTTTGCATAACAAAGCGATAATCACGAATATAAATATTAAATATGTTCACCTGTCAATTGATTATCATCAAGATCAAGCCGCTCCAATTTCAATAATTTTCCTAATTCCAGTGGTATTGCTCCTGCATCACAAGAAAAGTATTGAAAATGTAAAATTCAGCTCTTTTAAACTGACCTCTGAGGGTGAAAGATAATATTGCATCCCGTTACTATTGTAGGATCACTAACTATTACACTCAGGAATATTTTGAAAATTCATCTTCTACTACTGGGTAGCTTAGAAATAGAAAAAAATGAGTAGGGAGCACATGATATATAAATTGTTCTCGCTTACTGCACGTGGCGATAATGGAAACATCAAGTTGAACTCTAAAAAAACGCAACTATATGAGTAATAGATTCAAGCTGTTTTTTATTACCGAAAATCTATGTTTTCGTTATAAACAGCTATATTGCAACTTTGTATAACAAACCAACGACCATGAACATAAATATTAAAAATGTTCACCTGTCAATTGATTGCCATCAAGACGAAGCCACTTCAATTCTAATAAATTTCCTAGTTCCTTTGGTAATTCTCCTAAATCGTATGAAAAGCAATGAAAATTTTAAAAGTCAGTTTTTTAAACTGACTTCTACTGGTGAAAGATAATAATGCATCCCATTTTATTATTGGAGGACCACTAACTATTACACGCAGAAATATTTTGGAAATTTATCTTTTGTTACTGGGTAACTTAGAAATAGAAAAATGAGTAGGGAGTACACGATTTATCAATTGTTCTCGCTTACTGTATCGACCAATATTGAAAAGTTCAAGTTGCACTGTAAGATACATAATTATATGAATAATAGATTCAAGTTGCTCTTTTTATAATCGAAAAATTAGATTTTCATTACAAACAGCTACATTGCAACATTGTATAACAAACAAACTAACAACCATGAACATAAATATTAAAAATGTTCACCTGTCAATTGATTATCATCAAGACGAAGCCACTTCAATTCTGATAACTTTCCTAGTTCCTTTGGTATTTCTCCTGGATCGTAAGAAAAGCAATGAAAATATTTAAAGTTAGTTTTTTCAAACTGACCTCTACTGGTGAAAGATAATATTGCATTCTGGAATTATTGGAGGACCACTAGCAATTACACACAGAAATATTTTGAAAATTCCTTTTCTATTGCCGAGTAGCTTAGAAAGAGAAAAAAATGAGTGGAGAGTGCAAGATCTATAAATTGTTCTCGCTTACTGAATGTGGCAATTCATATTGAAAAGTTCAAAGTACACTGTAAGATACATAATAATATGAATAATAGATCCAAGTTGCTTTTTTTATTATCGAAAAATTAGATTTTCGTTACAGACAGCTACATTGCAACTTTGCATAACAAACCGATAATCATAAATATAAATGTTAAATATGTTCACCTGTCAATTGATTACCATCAAGACGAAGCCACTTCAATTCCGATAATTTTTCTAGTTCTTTTGGTATTTCTCCTGGACCGCAAGAAAAGTAATGAAAATGTTAAATGTCAGTTCTTTTAAACTTGCCTCTGAGAGTGAAAAATAATATAGCATCCCACTGTTATTGGAGGACTACCAACAATTTCACAAAAAAATATTTTGAAAATTCATCTTCTATTAGTAGTAGCTTAGAAATATAAAAATGAGTAGGGAGTGCAAGATTGATAAATTGTTCTCGCTTACTGAATGTGGCAATTTATAATGGAAAGATCAAGTTGCACTGTATAAAACGTAATTATATGAACAATAGATCCAAGTTGCTTTTTTTATTATCGAAAAATTAGATTTTCGTTACAAACAGCTATATTGCCATTTCATGTAACAAACCAATAATCATCAACATAAATATTAAATGCGTTCACCTGTCAATTGATTATTATGGAGATAAAGCTTCTCCAATTTCAATAATTTTTCAAGCTCTACTGGTATTGCTCCTGCATCATAAGAAGAGTAATGAAAATAATAAAAGTCAGTTCTTTTAAACTAACCTCTGCGAGTGAAAGATAATATTGCATCCTATCACTATTGGAGGACCACCAACAATTTCACATAGAAATAGATTGAAAATTCATTTTCTATTGCTGAGTGGCTTAGAAATATAAAAGTGAGTTGGGAGTGCAAGATTTATAAATTGTTCTTGCTTACTGTATCAAGCAATATTTAAAAATTCAAGTTGCACTGAAAAACGTAATTATATGAATAATAGATCCAAGTTGCCTTTTTTATTATCAAAAATCTATGTTTTCGTTACAAACAGCTATATTGTAACTTTGCATAACAAAGCGATAATCACGAATATAAATATTAAATATGTTCACCTGTCAATTGATTACAATTGAGATAAAGATACTCCAATTTCAATAATTTTACTAGTTCTACTGGTATTGCACCTGCATCGCAAGAAAAGTAATGAAAATATCATGGGCAAAACAAAAATGCAACCTGCACTTTTTTCGAAGCCGAGTAGATTTTCATATAACATGAAAACAATTTGATTGCATTAAAGATATAAATCAGATACAACAATTGATAGCAAAAAAATATGTAAAAGTAGGATAAATATATTTTACATGAAAATTTATTATAAAACTTTCATTAAACTAACTTTGCATTATGAAAGTATACTTTTCTCTGTTGCAATTTTCGAATATTGTATTGAGCAGATAGATTCTTTCCTAATGGTACTACCAGTTGTCCTGCTATTAATCAATGTGACCAGTTTTGATTGATAAAAATAACTGATATTGTAGAATGGAATAGCATCTTTTACGAAAAAAATTAAATCAAAATTAGCATATTTAATAACACTCCTACAAGTGAAAAAATAAAGAAATGTGGTGCAGATACATTATCAAATTTGGATAATACCTTCTAAGTTATTATACGACAAGTTCAGGTAAGTCAGACCGGAGAGTCTTCCCAGCTCTGACGGTATCAGACCTAAAAAAATTAGCAAGCTGGGATAAATGGAAAATTCACAGAAGTACTTGCATTTACAGATGCTATATATTTAAACAATACAACAAGTTGGTTAGAACTCTAAATTTATAAAGGTATAGATCATTATCAATAAGTTGGTATTTAAATTTGGATGAAAAAATAATTTTTATGTATATTTGATATTACACTTAATAAATATCGAATCGAAGATAAACTTTTCATAAGTTCAATCGACTAATATTAATTTTAATTTGATTGGTAAAAATTACCAAGATCATATAAGCTCATTGTTAACTTCATATTGCTATAGTGGTAAAACATTAATCTTATTATCAATTTAAAAAAATTCAAATCATCATATTTTTCAAATGTAATATATATATATATATATCAAATCTATACCATTTCATGGACCGAATGGCGCATTCAGATAATATTATTCATGTAGGTAAAAAAAAATACTATAGATATCATCAAATGAATAATCCAGATATTTTTCAATATTGTTAAAGTCTAGAGGTAAAAAATATTTATATAAAACAAGATGCTACGTATCATAGCACTTTCCTAGACAGTATGCAGAATATCAATATAAGGATTTCATTTTCTCAAACATATATATATAGCTCTCTTGGTACTGGAGTCTGAGGAAAAGGATATCTGGAATTTTTTGTACTGTTCAATTAAACCAATATATTCTTAACTTTTATAAAAAATCAACAATTCAGAGAACTAGTATTTCAACACTTATTGATTGATCTTTCTGTACATTGAATCAAAAATTCATTAAATTACTTCAGGAAATGGAGTATTTCCAAGCTTTATAGAAAGGGGCAAAAGGCTTACAAATAACAAAAAGGAATCTATATATTTCATGCATATTCAAGAAACACTATATTACTTAAGTCATCACTTTTTTATATTACATGTATGCATCAATATTAAAAATCAATGTACCTATCAAATTATTACTAGATAAATTAATATATGTCATCCTGCCATTGGCTTCCTTGAATTGAGAAGAGCAGTTATTAGGCTGCCAACTTAATCTGTCTTTATTTTCTGTCCAAAGTGCTCCTCCAGTACTTTCATACAATTTTTCCATTACATTCATGTCGCTAATTTTTCCCTATCATAAAAATTGTTACAAAATAATGCATTAACATATATTACAAAAAATTCATCATCCAAATTCAACATCTTATATTTTTGCACATATGGAATAAAATAAATGCCACATCATTAACATGGAGGTGAAGCAAAATAAAGTGAAAAAATTTATGGCAGAAATGCGAAAAAAAATTATTTTGGAATTAAGTACTTTTTACAAGAATTATGTGAAAAAGAATCAAAGAGGTAAAAGAAGTACAATCGACATTGAAACATAATAAATGTTAATAAGAGTCTTTACTATGAAAATGATAGATATTTCATAAAAAATAAGTCAAAAAGTTATTAATTCTCATATATATTGTAAGCCAGACATTACTATTTGAAATCAATAGATACTCTATGTCTACATGCTTACGCACAGATAAGCTAATGTTAATCATGACATATGAACAGACGAAATTTATTTTTGGTAGAATTACCAATTTCATGGAATTGAAACTGCAAAAAAATCCAGAAATTATCACATAAAAAACCTAAACTCATATCAAGTGCATGTAAGCTACAAAAACTAAATCAATGACATTTCAGATACCTCTCAGACACTGACTTAGAATTGGTCAAGTAGATCTTAGATATTTTATTAACCAATAGGAGAGCGGTAACCCAAGCGTACATCTTTTGCTGAGCAGAGAAGAACTCTGATATGAAAGTTAAGGATGATTAATTGTATTTGCCTAAAATATTCGATCTTAACTTTATTAAAATCACAAACATGTAGAAAGGGCAATATTACATAGTCAATAATAATGACAACATTAAATGATATTTAAAAATTGTAAAAAGCAATCAAGTTCATATGATAAATTTGTATCAAATTCATTGCCCAGGAATATATCTCAGTAAGGCGGTTTTTTACTGCACTATTTTCCCTAGTCTAGGAAATAATAATGAAGCATATCTTGCGCAACATGCTGATCATTACATATTTAGATAATTCATCAAAAACAGAACATTTATCTATAAAGTAACATATCAACATATGCAAATATTTTATCAAATGTAGCATAGAATAAAATTTATACATTTTTCTAATATAACCTTAATGCAGTCCAGAGATGCCACCACAAAATCAAATGATGGGCGATCAGCTGGCTCATAGTTTAAGCACTGATTCATTACATCAACCACAACTGTAGAATGAAGCACGTTTTCATCGGATATGCACTCTACGAGTAGCTCAGGCCGTTTTTTCACTAAATTCACTGCATACATGACTTGCTGAATTGACATTCCAGCCCAGGGAATGGATTTTTTCCTCCCTAAAATCCCAGACATGACTTCCCATACAAAAATTCCAAAGCTGTACACATCGCCTTTGAAGTTGTCTTTCGTAGAAGCATCGAATCCCTCTGGAGCGATGTATTGAAAAGTTCCTTTAATTGATTTCGTGATATTGGAAGTAAGCGCCTCAACTGATTTGCTAAGGCCAAAATCAGTTATTTTTGCCCGACAATCATCCGTTATCAGTACATTATCACTGCATGGTAAAACATTAAAGCTGACTATTTTGAATAATAATAATGATATGTTCAAGAAGTTGCAAATATATCAAATTTATCGAAACACTTTAAACACATCCTTTTCACTCTAATCGAAAAAAATATCAAAATATTTTCCATAAACTTCATTAATTTTTTCAATATATAGAAATAAGATTGTTAAAAGTCTTCTAAAAAATTAACAGCATGCAGTGCATATTACATGAAGACTTATGACTACTTCATATAATTGTAAAAGCACGAATCAATATATCCACATAGAAATCCAAGTAATTCATATATGCATACAATAATTACCTTTTGAGATCTCTATGAGCTACATTTCTCGTGTGAAGGAAAAGCATACCCTCAGCTACATCCACTAATATTTGATGACGTTGTATTGGAAGCAGTTCATTCCAATCACTCTCTTTATTCAGCAAACTTCTCAAAGAGCCTCGTTGCACGTACTTCAGAACCGTACAAGAAAAAAACACAGAATTAATACTTGAATATTATCCATGACTTCTACCATTTCTCTTACTGTTCAACTCTCATAGTTAATAACTGCTCTGATAATTATATTTTATGTTCAAAAACAAAAGTGATAGAAAGGATATTACCCAATATGTTATCATATATTCAATACTCTGCGTACCTCAAGAACTACAGCAAACTCGACAGTAGTGGCGACAAAACCATGAAACTTTACTATTCTTTCATTCTGAAGTTGAGATAACAAACAGACCTCTCTGGAAAACATAGCATAGATATCTTTAGCATATCCTTCCATCAAACTTTCCATCTTAAAAACCTGACAATGATTGTAAACTAAACTATAATATATGTTTTTGCATACATAGATAGTTATTCGAAATATAGTTTTAAAAAATTGAGCTGACTTGTTCGTTTTAACGAATACAGAGCATGAACAGTATGAATTACATATATTTATTTATATATGTATGAATGCAAATGTTATTTAATTGATATTATAAACTAAAGCAATACTGAAAAATTTGTAAAACTAATTATATTATTAAAAAATCTAAACCAACTTTGCTGAAAGTACCCTGATATTAAATCTCAGAGCTGGGGGTATCTCTGGGCCAGGAACTTTAGAAAAATAATCAATACTATCAAAGTAATTATGGCATATAAAACTTATGTTTTCCAACCTTAGCTGCCATAATTTCTCCATTGCACTTCACTTTATAAACTTTGGAATATCCTCCTGCGCCAATTGGAGTTTTCTGGACTTTCTTAATGTCACCAGAATTTAGTTCCAACTGCTTTAACAAATTAGGCATATGCACCAATAAGCTATTATCAAGATAGCTTTCATCCTCCATAATTGAGTTCTTTCCATCCATATGCCTCATCTCTATATAATGCTTCATTACTTTTTGAATATTGACTTGCATACCATCAACAACATTTCCCTTAGCAGAAAAAGAATTGAATAAGAAGAATTATGAACGGAACTTTAAATAATAAATCCTTTAAATTGTATTGAATAGAAGTTGCTAGTTCTAAAAAATTCTTAGCCAAGGAGGTTTTTATGCACTGACATATGAACTTGTTAATTTATTGTCACTACAATAATCATATATGCCTACAATATGTAACAATTATTACCTGACTTGTCAGTTCTGCATTATCAGCTAAAACATCCACTTCCTCATAATCTAATTGCCTTAATTCTTTTCCAGACTCTGAAAAAAGACCAATTGACATACAAGCAAAAAATACTTTATGAACGAAATAATTCAATTATATAGAGAAGATTCATGGCAAAAATATATAAAAATGACATTTAATATAAATATATTAAATACAAATATAGCATTAAATTCAAAAAAAGCATAAGAATTTATGTGCACCAAATAACGAAAGAGTGCATACAGAGAGGAAGGTAAGATATTGAAACACACATTAAACAACAATTGAGCATGCATACGAATATTAGGTATAGTACCATGATTAGAGTTCAGTTTTATGCTTTTATTGACAATAGCTGTAAAAGGATTTTTGTTCATCAGTTAAAATAAAAAATGCATTTTCGTCATGTGATTTGATGAAA